>JALXFT010002865.1:0-12500 GCA_023376895.1 Aspiorhynchus laticeps | reverse complement strand
GAGCTGAATTCAGTCAGCGAGCACACACTCAACACTGCACTGTTTCAGCGAGGACTCATCTGAGCGCCTCTGATTGGCCACTGCGTTCAAAAACTCAACAAAATCACGTGTGATTGGTTATAACACACAACACTAGGGCTGCCACTAACGACTATTTTTATTTCGATTAATCTATCGACTAATTTATCGATTAATCTAAACGATTAATTTCCCACAAAAAAAAAAACATCAAATTTACTTAAGAATATTTTATTAAACCAAATTAAATCCAAATTTCTATGAAATCCTTTTTTAAAGCAAAAGTAAAGTGCAACAGAGTGCAAGAAGCACGTGTCCATCTCTCAGTCCAGATCACTGAAATCAGTTCAGTGTTATAGTGTGAGAATCACAACATATCCACGTGATCTAGTCTAATAATAACATTATAATCAGTATTTTAAATAAAGGAGTATTTACCAGAAATATTATTTACCAGAATTTATTTAGGAGGTAAATGTGCAGTATTTCTGAAAAAGAAAGTTAATGGAACTATTAAAATGGAATTCAGAAAATAAGAATCTGATACAGATAAAACTGTAAAACAATTAATTAGGCAGGCTTTTTGATTAATAAAATTTAATTTAACCATTAAAACAGAGTATAGAAAAATGGAAAAAACTGAATTTGGAAATAAAACTGATTTCATAGGGCCCTATAATTATAATAATGTTTTTGTGGTAATAAGAATAGATGTAAGTGAACAATAGCTTTTAAAATGACTTAAAATACATATATAATAGCAATGATGCAATAATAATTAGTTCAAATAAAGTATCAAAAGCAAGAAATCATATGGTTTTATTGAACAAAACTGTTAAAATACATAATGTATTATAAACAATAGAGTTAATGTACATTACGCATAACAACAAAGGCCTGCAGGGGGCGCCTGATGATTATTATTAAACATTACTGCACGATCTAATCCTGGTTTAATATTGACCAAGCACCATTTAATTCAAATGTCCACTTAATCTTTAATATTTGGCCATTTCTTTAGGACAGAAATGCTATAGCCGCTGTAATTAAATGAATATGTGGACATCAACACGTGCTCAGAGTTTGAGCTTTTATTTTGAAATCGCGATGTATTCTCCTGTGTTTGCACAGGTTTATAAATGAGTTAACTTACAAATCTGATGAAATGGCGCACGTTGCGTTCCCAGATGAACGTTATAATAAGGAGCTACTGTGAACGGAGCCGCTGTGAGACGCACACGTAACCTACACGCATGTACATAATTAAAGCACATATACTGTGTTAGAACTGCATCGCATATAATTATTTAATTAAATCATAGTGTTTGTGAATTCACAATTATGCTTAATTATGATTTTTAAATGGGTTTAATGTCATGCAGCCTTGGAAAATAGTCTAATAATGTGTTTTGTGGATTCTCGTCGTGAAATGCGGCACTTCCGGTATTTTGAGGTTAGTCGACGCGAGCGAAATGAAGTCGACGATTTTTCAAAATCGACTAGTCGACTAAAATCGACGAATCGCGACAGCTCTACACAACACTGTAAAAAAACAAACAAAAAAAACAGAAAAAGAAATATGATGGGACAGATAAGCCCTAATATTAATCAGGTAATAATACTAGCCTAATAATAATTAATAATAATAATAATAATCATCTTGATATCGTCAAAGGCATCAGCCACAGGTATCTCTGACTATCATTGCAGGCTTCTCTGCGTGTGCGTCTGCTGCTGGGCGTCGGGCTGCTCTCCATGTTCTCCTCCAGCGCACCGCTGTCCTCCAGAGTGTCCCCCGCTGAGCCGCTCACGTCCCCTACAGAGCAAACACACCACAGTCACACACAGACCAGAAACAAGGGAGACATCACAACACTGCCAGAAGAGACGCTCTTGTTCCTGATCTGACAACAAGCAGAAACAACTGCGTTCATCAGTGAGCTCACTAGATATAATGTCTTATATTGCACACACTGTGTTCTGTGTCAATTCTACAGACATCATAAGATCAAGAACCTTGCTTTGCTTGTTAACTGGATGTTGAGACGTGAACACAAGGGTTTAAGAGTCAATTCACCAGTATTTCACCGCTTTCTTCAGAATATCTTCCTTTGTGTTCAGAACAAACACATTCATACAGGGTTGGGTGAGTAAATGACAGAATTTTCATTTTTGGGTGCACTGTCGCTTTAAGATCACATAACTCTAACTTATGACATTAAAGAGACCTTTCTACTGACTCTGAAACACCTGATCATGCTATAGTCCTGCTGCAGTGTCTGTAGTGTACGACGGCTAAGACAGCGCTCGAGGGAGACAGAAGGACAGATGATGGTTCATGTGAACAGTGTAGCTGCTGGACACACAAGAGACTCAATACAGCTTCTGAAACACAGATTAACCACTACTTCTAGTCCTGTCCGGTTATTGTTCCCAGCTAGTGTCCTCACTAGTGTTGAGATACGCTCCATAATCATATCATCAGCCTGTGAGATCACAGATACATGATGTTATTGTGCTAATTTATTTAATTTACTTCGTTTAATTGCTGGAGAGTGAACCAACTCCAGTGTATGGATACATGTTAGTTGTATTTAACATGATCACAAGTTCATAAAAACATTGTAAGTTGCTAATTAATTATAAAGCTTACATCGTGAGAGAGCTGAATTCAGTCAGCGAGCACACACTCAACACTGCACTGTTTCAGCGAGGACTCATCTGAGCACCTCTGATTGGCCACTGCGTTCAAAAATGCACACAAGAAACTGTTTTTGTGCCTTCGAGACACTCTTCACATGTGCATGGGAATGTTTTGCATGCTTACACATTACAATTTCTAGTTTTATATAACCTATTACCTTTGTGCATCACTGCCATCTTACTATGAATAAAAAGATAGCATGCATGCACATGAATTATCAGAGATCTACAGCTCAAAATTGTGCTTTTCTCACGGTAGCACCTCTAATATCAAGGTCTGATGTCTAATTTAACATCGTCTGTGGTGCTGGAGAAACCATGACATGAAATGAGCTGATGGCATAACATTTGCCAAGTTCAAGGGTCTATAATAAAGACTGGTACTGTAAAAAAAGTGTTTAAGATTTGGCTTTTATTGGAGCAGTATGCCATATTTCAAGGCCGTAGGTCTCTTTAATGCATAGTCTGTGGCAGCCAAGAAACCACACTGTGTGTGTGTGTGTGTGTGTGTGTGTGTGTGTGTGTGTGTGTGTGTGTGTGTGAAATGTGCTGATGGCACAACAAGTGGCTCAGTGTGTATTATCCTATATGCTAAATTTAATGGTTTCTTGTGCACACATAAAAGTCTGTATATTTGTTATTTTTGCAAAGGTCCTTGAGGTTATGTAATACGGTGCTAAGAAATCCCAAAATGCTTCTAACCTGCATTTTGCATAATGAAAAAGTGCACGTTGAATTCATTCAGTCATATTTGGCGATCACTAAACAGCTGCCATGAAACCTCACTTGTTGTACAATAAATTTATTTTCATTAAATTCTGAATTTTCTATTATAAAAAAAAAAAAAAAAAAAAAAATAGGGGCAAAAGTCTAGAAACACAAATATTTTTCCATACTCTTTTTTCCATAAATTTCCAGACCTGGAAAAACTTAAATCAAATTCCATACTTTCCCAAACATGATACACGATACTATCCTCTGGTCCAGTGTTTCTCAACTGGTGGGTCGAGACATCAACAACAAAAACATCATTCTTAATGTTTTTCTGATGCGAGACTTTTATTTTAAAAGACGTGCATGAAAGCTGTTGACACGTCTGTCAGATGCAGTCTAAGTAAACGAGTGTCTGAGAAACACACTGTCCTGAGTCAGTATCTGCGGTCAGATGAGATGTCGACATGGATGTCAGAGTCATTATTCTATCGTTATTTCTGTAACTTATGAAATAAAAAGTCTCTCCTTAGAAAAGCGAACTATCCTGCCAGATGTTATACCGTGTTCGTACCACACTCTTCAATAGCACGCGCTGTATATGACTTCACTAAAGCGCAGAAACTACCAGCATGCAACGCGTGAAATAACAGTACAGTGCTGATAAATCACATACTGTACTGCGTGTGTTAGCTGGGAAGGGTTTGCATGAAGATGTGATATTCATTCTATTCAGGAGCAGTTTCCACGTTTCATTAATAGTTCATGTTAGTATTGTGTAGGTAGACTGACTGTTGTTTCAATAACCCCAAAATACCATGTTATTTTCACTTTGTGTCATTTGGTGGGTCATAATAACTTAGTTTAGGACTGCTACTTAATAGCCTTTCAGCTGTTTATTCAGTATTAGTCATTTCTTAAGAGTCTTAATTTTTGTTTTGTTTTTTAAGTGGGTCGTGGCTTGATGATGACGGGGAAATGTGGGTCCCAAGACCAAACCAGTAGAGAACCACTGCTCTAGTCTATCAGCAGCTGACGTGTTTACCTCGTGTGGTTAAATCTAGGGCTGTCGAGATAACCGCAATACCGCGCTATTGACGAGCATAACCGCAGAGGAATGCAACAACCGCGATATTTCCTCTTTTTTTTTTTTCGTAAGGTTACTCCCGTCTCGTTTTATACTTAGTGCATATGTACTGAATATTAGTAATGATAACAATGTGTACCATGCTGATTTGTACAGAGGCTCAGTACATTTGCACTTAACACGCCTAAACAGAGCGAATGAGAGAGATCGACTGAGCGCGTGCGATTACCTGCGTCTGTCCTTCAGGAGGAGTCGTGTATATTTGTGAAAACAGGTTGTCATGTCCAAGGAACATCGACGCTCTGCTGGTCAGCTGAGCCTTTAAAAGTGGCGCTCAAAGTTAAAATAATTTCAACAGCTGTTTCATTACATATCTGGAATGAATCAGCGTTTTTGAACGTGTATGAACGGTGACCCACTCAAAGACAGTCTCTTACCGCCACCGTGTGGAGCAACAGTGAAACTGCACTGACTGAGACCCGTCTAGAACACACAGCTGAAATATCAACAGAAAAACTATCTAGTCTGTCAGATTCGAGGATCAGAACTAACTGTTATATACTATCTCAGACTAGACAATCTTAGTCAGGTTTATGTTTTGTTATGTGGAACACGTTATTTTGTAAAACATGTATAGCCTGAATGCACTGTTTCAAGTCGCTTTGGATTTAGTTTCTGCTAAATGCATATGTAAATGTTTCTGATATATGACCTCCTATACATCGTAACAATAGACTAACGATCATTGTCAGGATTATGTTATTATATGGACCGTTATTTTATCATACACTTCCTGTTTCACACGTGATTTAGTATTCGGTTACATTGGTTTCTGACATATGACCTACCTGTACATGCGGTGAGCCACGTACACACAGATTACCGCATAGGGATAATCGTATATATACACACACGACAGCACACGTATATGCGTATATACATGCACATATATACTGTACGTGCGGTGAGCCACTCAAAATTACACGCAGAGAAGAAATATACATCACCGTTTCAGCTCCAAAATTACAAGACTCTGACGCAGTCAAAACACACCAGAGAAGAAATAAACACTGTATTCAGCCAAAATCACCGTTCTGTGAAGACGGAATTTATTCCCCCCCTCACCGTTTTGGCCAAATATTGTCAGTTGCTGACTACACTGCACAGCTGGCCTCGCGTTTGGGCCACACACACTATTTCTATATAATACATCAACTAAGTGTAAAGAGATGTGACCGTGCTCATCAGGAAAGAGCCGTCTCTGTCAAACTAAACTAGAATTTAGAATATTCGTCGAATTTAAAATAAAAATCCACATTTTAGATGTGCTTCAAGCTGCCTTTTTTGTGGCACACAAGATGTGATGTAGGTGTCGTTGCATTTTAATGTTTTTTTTAGCTTATCTAGTTGAAGCCACTGGATGCTGCGCTGCTTATTCAAAATACTGCGGAAAAAATGCAGAGATGATGTTGTTTACGTCAAAACTGAACTCAAGCCGTTCACACAGAACTCATATTTATCACATTTTCTGAAGCGAGAGGCATAAGAGAGACGCATGTAAAATTAATGCAAAATTAAAAAACATGTCTCGAGACTTTATGGCGGTTTTTCCTGCATCCCATGTTTTTACATGAAAAAGCAGGGTACTATTTGTGATTGGTTTTCGGTATTAAACTATACATACTTACACGATGCTTGCTGTTTAAGCAACGTAATTAATTATATATGGTTTAAAAACAATGCACTTTTTTCCAAACATAGTCGTGCTATTTTATTGCTTTGAAGAAGCGTGCATTAGTACGGTAATATTGTGCTCGGTGCGCCCTCTTGTGGACAAGCTTTTCACACTAACAGAAATTATGCCTTTTAAATGAGAATATTGATGATAATAATCACCAAACAAACATATCACGATACTTGCGTGTATCACCTCTAATTACTACTGTTGAAAAAAATAATAAATCTTTATTTTTAAAGAAATAAATCACACTATTTCTTTCATATTTTAATTTTAATAGTAAATCCCCATTATTTACCCCAAAAATAAAATGCGTCTAAAAGACAAATTAAATTTGGGTGAAACTTGTTTACTGTTTTTCATACTTTATTACTTGCGGAAAAACTTGAAACACAATTTTAAATAAGTATAAAGAATGGCATTGATTTTTTGACTTTATTAATAAAAAATAGTGTGTTTTTTAATTAGCATGTTTTGCTTTGGTGGAACCGTGGATTTTCACTGGTATCGGTACCGAATACTGAGATTGTTACCGTGACGACACGACTGTGCTCATCAGGAAAGAGCCGTCTCTTCACACCGAGCACATGCACTGAAGCAGACTCACCTGCTGTGTTGGTGATGGTGATGGGGAGCCCCTGCAGCTGGTGCATCTGCAGCCCTGTGTTTCCCAGCGTGTTCAGGTTGATGGTCTGCAGGCCGGAGAGCGTGCCGGGCTGCGCTAGCGTGATCTGGGTGTTAGCGGGGCTCTGCAGCTGAAGCGTCTGCCAGCTGACCTGTCCGTTGGGTCCGACGGTGCGGATCAGGATGGGGCTGCCGTTGGCGATGGTCTGGATCTGTACGTTCTGCACTCCGTCCTGAGACAGGCTCTGCGTGGCGTACACCTGACCTCCGGACGAGACGCTCTGCAGCACCTGCTGCGGCTGAATCACGATCTGAGCTGATTTCTGTGCGTCTCCGGAGGGGTTCTGCTTCTGCTCGGCGGTGCTGCTCACGACGCCCCCCGGCGCGGTCGTCTGTGTGGTGGAGGTGCTGCAGTACTCCGCCGCGGTGGTGTACGACGACGCGCTGGTCTGGAACAGCTGCTGAGCTCCTGAGGCGTTGGCGTCTCCCATCGGGAGGAGCGTGAAGTTGGCGTTGAGCGGCATGTTGGTCAGGAACTGCGTCTGATTGGGCAGCACGGCTCCGCCCAGGCTGATGTTCTGCAGCGGGATGGCCTGCTGGAAGAGCCCAGGGACGGTTAGGATGTTTCCAGAAGCTCTGCTGGTGGGGGTGAGCGATGAGCTGCTGATTCCCGCTGGGAGACGTCACCAGCTGGAACTGCCCCGCTGCTGTGGACACCTCCGGAGCGTTCTGAGTGAACTGCAGCTGCTGTCCGTCCACGGTCTGGAACTGCGGGATCACCTGGTACTGGACGCTCGGCATGACCCCAGAGAGCGTGGTGAACACCGGCTGGCTCTGCAGGCTCTGTGAGGAGGCCATGACGTACTGCGGCTGCAGCAGGGCTCCGGCTCGGCTCCGGTCCTCCGCCGAGGTGCTGCAGGTGCTGCTGGACACCGGGACCACGTGCCAGCCGTTCGCGGGCTGCTGGAGCTCGATCCTCGACTGTTGTTCTGCCGCGTCACTTTCATCGATACGACTGCAGGTGGCAGCCAGAAGCGCTAACGGTGACGGCTGCTGCGAGTCCTGCAGAGAGAGAAATATGCTTTAGAGGCATTCCAGAAATTATTCAGAAAAAATAAATGCGCTAATCTGCTGCATTTCAAAAGCAGACCACCAACAACAACATGAGGCCACTTCAGATTAATAAGTGCTTGTGTACTAGGCTGGGTTTTGACAAATTTCACGTGACGCTTCCGGTGATATTAGCGTGTTGTCTCACTAATGAGGACATAAATACATGAACAAATCTCCAGAACTGTCTGAGAGTCACTTCATGAGTAAAACTAGTCATATCATATACACACAGAACTTTACCGGCAATAAAATAAAATTGTTTAACTTGAAGACATTGTGCCAGAAATACATTACTATTGTTCAGAGAATGATGTAATAGGCTACTAAAATTATTAAAACCTTATTTTTAAGGGATAATCATACAGTATTTTTCAATTTTTTAATTGTAATATACACAACACTGTAAAAAAACAAACAAAAAAAACAGAAAAAGAAATATGATGGGACAGATAAGCCCTAATATTAATCAGGTAATAATACTAGCCTAATAATAATTAATAATAATAATAATAATCATCTTGATATCGTCAAAGGCATCAGCCACAGGTATCTCTGACTATCATTGCAGGGTTTCTACACATTTTCCATTTCAAACTTCCATACTTTTCCAGACTCAACCTCTCTGTAGATTCTCAGACCATATTCAACACAAATGGTTCATAGAGCATTATTTTCAGCTTTATATTTGGTATATAGTACAGTCATCTGTAAATATTTTTATTTTCTCAGGTTTTTTTTCATTGATTTACTCAGTGACAACATACAGAGTCCCTAAAATAAAAAATAATAAATAAAAAGTACAGACTTTTACATGCACACAAGAAACTGTTTTTGTGCCTTCGAGACACTCTTCACATGTGCATGGGAATGTTTTGCATGCTTACACATTACAATTTCTAGTTTTATATAACCTATTACCTTTGTGCATCACTGCCATCTTACTATGAATAAAAAGATAGCATGGATGCACATGAATTTACAGCTCAAAATTGTGCTTTTCTCACGGTAGCACCTCTAATATCAAGGTCTGATGTCTAATTTAACATCGTCTGTGGTGCTGGAGAAACCATGACATGAAATGAGCTGATGGCATAACATTTGCCAAGTTCAAGGGTCTATAATAAAGACTGGTACTGTAAAAAAAGTGTTTAAGATTTGGCTTTTATTGGAGCAGTATGCCATATTTCAAGGCCGTAGGTCTCTTTAATGCATAGTCTGTGGCGGCCAAGAAACCACACTGTGTGTGTGTGTGTGGTGTGTGTGTGAAATGTGCTGATGGCACAACAAGTGGCTCAGTGTGTATTATCCTATATGCTAAATTTAATGGTTTCTTGTGCACACATAAAAGTCTGTATATTTGTTATTTTTGCAAAGATCCTTGAGGTTATGTAATACGGTGCTAAGAAACCCAAAATGCTTCTAACCTGCATTTTGCATAATGAAAAAGTGCACGTTGAATTCATTCAGTCATATTTGGCGATCACTAAACAGCTGCCATGAAACCTCACTTGTTGTACAATAAATTTATTTTCATTAAATTCTGAATTTTCTATTATAAAAAAAAACTAAATAGGGGCAAAAGTCTAGAAACACAAATATTTTTCCATACTCTTTTTTCCATAAATTTCCAGACCTGGAAAAACTTAAATCAAATTCCATACTTTCCCAAACATGATACACGATACTATCCTCTGGTCCAGTGTTTCTCAAATGGTGGGTCGAGACATCAACAACAAAAACATAATTCTTAATGTTTTTCTGATGCGAGACTTTTGTTTTAAAAGACGTGCATGAAAGCTGTTGACACGTCTGTCAGATGCAGTCTAAGTAACGAGTGTCTGAGAAACACACTGTCCTGAGTCAGTATCTGCGGTCAGATGAGATGTCGACATGGATGTCAGAGTCATTATTCTATCGTTATTTCTGTAACTTATGAAATAAAAAGTCTCTCCTCAGAAAAGCGAACTATCCTGCCAGATGTTATACCGAGTTCGTACCACACTCTTCAATAGCACGCGCTGTATATGACTTCACTAAAGCGCAGAAACTACCAGCATGCAACGCGTGAAATAACAGTACAGTGCTGATAAATCACTTACTGTACTGCGTGTGTTAGCTGGGAAGGGTTTGCATGAAGGTATGATATTCATTCTATTCAGGAGCAGTTTCCACGTTTCATTAATAGTTCATGTTAGTATTGTGTAGGTAGACTGACTGTTGTTTCAATAACCCCAAAATACCATGTTATTTTCACTTTGTGTCATTTGGTGGGTCATAATAACTTAGTTTAGGACTGCTACTTAATAGCCTTTCAGTTGTTTATTCAGTATTAGTCATATTCTTAAGAGTCTTAATTTTTGTTTTGTTTTTTAAGTGGGTCGTGGCTTGATGATGACGGGGAAATGTGGGTCCCAAGACCAAACCAGTAGAGAACCACTGCTCTAGTCTATCAGCAGCTGACGTGTTTACCTCGTGTGGTTAAAACTAGGGCTGTCGAGATAACCGCAATACCGCGCTATTGACGAGCATAACCGCAGAGGAATGCAACAACCGCGATATTTCCTCTTTTTTTTTTTCGTAAGGTTACTCCCGTCTCGTTTTATACTTAGTGCATATGTACTGAATATTAGTAATGATAACAATGTGTACCATGCTGATTTGTACAGAGGCTCAGTACATTTGCACTTAACACGCCTAAACAGAGCGAATGAGAGAGATCGACTGAGCGCGTGCGATTACCTGCGTCTGTCCTTCAGGAGGAGTCGTGTATATTTGTGAAAACAGGTTGTCATGTCCAAGGAACATCGACGCTCTGCTGGTCAGCTGAGCCTTTAAAAGTGGCGCTCAAAGTTAAAATAATTTCAACAGCTGTTTCATTACATATCTGGAATGAATCAGCGTTTTTGAACGTGTATGAACGGTGACCCACTCAAAGACAGTCTCTTACCGCCACCGTGTGGAGCAACAGTGAAACTGCACTGACTGAGACCCGTCTAGAACACACAGCTGAAATATCAACAGAAAAACTATCTAGTCTGTCAGATTCGAGGATCAGAACTAACTGTTATATATATATAGACTAACAATCTTATTGTCAGGTTTATGTTTTGTTATGTGGACCGTTATTTTGTCATTCACTTCCTGTTTCAACGTGATTTAGTTTCGGTTTCATTGGTTTCTGAATATGACCTCCTTACATCGTAACACGTACACACAGATTATATATATAATCGTATATATACACACACACACGTGTATATATACATGCACATATATACTGTACGTGCGGTGAGCCACTCAAAATTACCGCAAGGGAAATTCCTTCACCGCGACAGCCCTAATTACAGACTCTGACGCAGTCAAAACACACCAGAGAAGAAATATACATCACTGTTTCAGCTCCAAAATCATATCGGCTGAAGACGGAGATTTATTCCCCCCCTCACCGTTTTGGCCAAATATTGTCAGTTGCTGACTACACTGCACAGCTGGCCTCGCGTTTGGGCCACACACACTATTTCTATATAATACATCAACTAAGTGTAAAGAGATGTGACCGTGCTCATCAGGAAAGAGCCGTCTCTGTCAAACTAAACTAGAATTTAGAATATTCGTCGAATTTAAAATAAAAATCCACATTTTAGATGTGCTTCAAGCTGCCTTTTTTGTGGCACACAAGATGTGATGTAGGTGTCGTTGCATTTTAATGTTTTTTTTAGCTTATCTAGTTGAAGCCACTGGATGCTGCGCTGCTTATTCAAAATACTGCGGAAAAAATGCAGAGATGATGTTGTTTACGTCAAAACTGAACTCAAGCCGTTCACACAGAACTCATATTATCACATTTTCTAAAGCGAGAGGCATAAGAGAGACGCATGTAAAATTAATGCAAAATTAAAAAACATGTCTTGAGACTTTATGGCGGTTTTCCTGCATCCCATGTTTTTACATGAAAAAGCAGGGTACTATTTGTGATTGGTTTTCGGTATTAAACTATACATACTTACACGATGCTTGCTGTTTAAGCAACGTAATTAATTATATATGGTTTAAAAACAATGCACTTTTTTCCAAACATAGTCGTGCTATTTTATTGCTTTGAAGAAGCGTGCATTAGTACGGTAATATTGTGCTCGGTGCGCCCTCTTGTGGACAAGCTTTTCACACTAACAGAAATTATGCCTTTTAAATTAGAATATTGATAATAATCACCAAACAAACATATCGTGATACTCGCGTGTATCACCTCTAATTACTACTGTTGAAAAAATTAAATCTTTATTTTTAAAGAAATAAATCAATATTTCTTTCATATTTTAATAGTAAATCCCCATTATTTACCCCAAAAATAAAATGCGTCTAAAAGACAAATTAAATTTGGGTGAAACTTGTTTACTGTTTTTCATACTTTATTACTTGCGGAAAAACTTGAAACACAATTTTAAATAAGTATAAAGAATGGCATTGATTTTTTGACTTTATTAATAAAAAATAGTGTGTTTTTTA
>JALXFT010002864.1:15000-25781 GCA_023376895.1 Aspiorhynchus laticeps | reverse complement strand
ACCAAAAAAACACAAAAATATTTAAAGAAAAAAAAAAAAAATTTAAAACAACAAACAATAATTTTGTAAAAAAAAAGTGAAAACACCAATTAAAAACACAAAAATATTTAAAGAAGTTTGAAATTTAAAATGTATATAATTTTAAATTATAATTTTTTATTATTTATAAATTTAATAAATAAGTCTTTTAAAAAATTACTTAATAAATTTTTAATTTAAAATGTAAATTTATAAACAACTTTAATTTATTAAAATTTGGTAAAATTTTATTTAAAATGAATATTTAAAACTCAAACCCTGAAGTTAAAAACACAAAAAATTTAATAGTGTTTAAAAATTATAATTTTTAAATAAATATTTTATTTAATTTAATTTTAAAAAAAATAATATAATTATAAATAAGTTAATTTTTAAACTAAAATAATTTTTTCATTTAATTTATAAATTTTAAAATAATAAATTTATAAATAATTAAAAAACTATTTATAATTTATTTACATTTAATTATTAAAAAAAATTAATTTAAATTTATATAATTAAAAAATTATAATTTTTAAACATTTTAATTTCATAATTTAATTATATAAAAATTAAAATATTTAAAATAATATTTTAAAAAATTGTTAATTTTTAAACTAAGTTTTTTAAAATTATATAAAATAAAATGAATTTAAATTTATTTATATATTTAAAAAAAAAATTTTTAAATATTTATAATTTATTTAATTATATAAATTTTAAAAAATACTTAAGAATTTATAGAGATTTTACCAAAAAAAAATGGGTAGAAAGAATCATTTGAGTCCCAAAATCCTAATAAATTAAAAATGTTTGGATAAAAATTGTAATAATTAATTAATTGGTATTTTTAACAAAATTAAATAACAAATTTATAAAACCTAAAGGGGTTTAAAGGGGTTATTAATGGGGTATTTTTTACTATATATATTACTTATTTTAACCAATGAAACAGGTTATAATTTATATTTACCCTTTATAAACTTATTAAAAAACTTTAATATTAAAATTTATTTCTTTTAATATTAAGTTTTTTTAAACTTTATATAACCATTTATATTAAAACTTAAAATAAAGGTACAAAATGTATTATTTTAAAAAGGTAATTTTTACCTAAAATTTATTTTTATTAAATAATATTAAATAATATAAAAAGTTACCTTTTGAAAAGGACCGCTTTTGACCTTTATTTCGAGAGGATTGCTTATAAACATGCCTGTTTTAAACATTGGCTGAATACTTATAAAGCCTATTCTACACCCAACCAACCAAACCAAACACCACAATATTAAAAGCTAAAAGGGTTTAGGCGTTGTTAAGGTCTTAAAATGGTACCCTTCCTTTTAGTTTATTCAACGTAGTTTGACCTTAAGACCTCAGAGTGATACATTTGTTTCAGGTCACTGCCTATTTTAAATGTGAATCAAAAAATTACAAACTCTTCCCAGATTTGCTCTAACAATCAGCTGTATTATTGGCAGTTCTCACTATAATATCCAGATGTAGCCAGGGCGTTATTTTAAAGAACCGTGAAAACATTTTGTTACTTAAATAAAATAAACTTAAATATTAGAAATATTTGAATTACCGCCATTTCCGTTTTATTTATTTAAGTTGAAGTTTTAAAAACTAAAACTGAAAAAAAAATATAGACATTTTAAAAAAAAAAAAAATATACAAAAACAGTAAAATTAAAAATCTTTTAAAAAAAAAAAAAAAATGGAAACTTAACAAAAGTAACTAATTCTAAATTTAATGAACTATTATGTCACAATGATGAAATACCCTAATTAATTTAATTCTGGGCTAAAAAAAAATTTTTTAAATTTAAAAACTAAAAACAAAAATGAACAAAATTATAAAATGAAAAATAAAAAACTTTTTTATGAAATAATGGAAATATTATAAAAATTAAAAAAATTACTAACTATTAAACATTTAAGTAAAATTAAAATAAAAACGAAAAAAAAAACTATAAAAATATTAATAAAAAAAAAAAAAGGAAAAAAACAACAAAAACATGATAAAATACTAAAACTCTTAAAAAAAAAAAAAAAAAAAAAATGGAAACATAACAAAAATGAACATTCTAAATATTAATAAAAACTATAATAGTAATCAATGATGAAATGACCCTGCATATCATAAAAATGACACAAACATATATAATCTGAGCAGTGTGTAATCCAGCGCTATTACTGGGCAAAAAAAAGACTTAAAATAAAATTAAATAATTAAAAACTAAAAAACAAAAATGCAACAAAATTACTAAAATGCAAAAATAAAAACTCTTAATTTTCTAGAAACTATATGGAAATATTGATAAGAAATTAATAAAAATTGCAAAACTGCTAAACATTTAAGTAAAATTTTAATAAAAACTAAAAAGTGAAAAATATTAATAAAAACTAGACATTTCTAAAAAAAAAAAACTAATACAATAACAAAAACACAATGAAATTACCAAAACTTTAACTAAAATCAAAATGAAAACGTAAAAACAAATTAACAAGCGAAATATTAATAAAAACTAGAATAATTGATACTGCGACCCAGCGTGATCCAGCGCTATTACTGGGCTAAAAAAAAAAAAGTTACTTAAAATAAAATTAAATAATTAAAAACTAAAATGCAACAAAATTACTAAAATGCAAAAATAAAAACGTCTTAATTTTCATAGAAACTATATGGAAATATTAATAAGAAATTAATAAAAATGACAAAACACAACAAAACTACTAAAAATTTTAAGTAAAATTTAAAATAAAAATGGAAAACAAAAACTAGTGAAAAATATTAATAAAAACTAGAATTTTTAAAAAACGAATACAACTACAAAAACACAACAAAATTACCAAAACTAACTTAAATCAAACTGAAAACGTAAAAAAAAATTAATCGAAATATAATAAATAAATATAATAATAATATAATAAAAACTAGCATAATTGATACTGCGACCCAGCGTGATCCAGGGCTAGTGAAAAATATGAATAAAAATTAGACCTTTTTAAAAAACAAAACTAATACACAAACTACACTAAAATCACATGAAACGTAAAAAAAAAAAAGTAACAATCGAAATATGAATAAAAGCTAGCATCAATGATACTGCGACCCCGCGTGACCCGTTACCCATCATGCACTGCTCACCTCGCCGTGCTCCAGCGGCACCAGGCGTGAGTAGTAGGATGTGCAGATGACCTCGTCGTCTCTCTTGTAGGTGGGCGGCCCGAGGCGGGGCGTGATGTTGTATCGGGTCAGACACTCGGTGTCACTGATGGCGTAATACTGCCACGGCTGGAAGTCCACTCCGTCCAGAGAACGCTCCAGAATCCAGTTCCCGGGTCGCGGAGAGTTCGCCGCTTTGATGATGATGTAAGCCACCTGGAAGACCTGCAGGACGAGGAGCGTTTGAGGCCAGGGTTAATATAGTCTTAAAGTCCGTGTAAAGTCAATTCTGAGAATTGTTTGTAAACACATTATAAATGCATTGCTGAAACATGTTACAAAGACTGTGAACTATGTAGTACTTAATTGTGGAGTTAGACCGTTAAACAGTTTTTCACCATTTTCGTGATCAGGATTTTTTGGGCGGGGCTAAATCATGACTCGATGATGTAATCGAGCCACCGGCCCCGCCCCCAACACTATAAGACGTGTGTTCACTTTAATAAGCGCTGTAGACCGATCAGTGTGTGACATCAAAGTACAGGAGAGCTACAGAGAGCAGACGCTCCGATGCTTTCCAATCGCTCTCGCGGTACTTTGATTCACACACTGATCGTTCTGCAGCGCTGCTTAACAACCACCTAATAACTAGACCATTAACATCAGAGGTTCACGGCTCAATCGCGAGTTACTTCATTACCGTTAGTTACTACAGTCTACAGTTTTCTAGCTAGCCTTTATATAATAAACCTGGTTGTATCATTTACAAAACAGCTCGGTCTCCTTATTAAATAAGCTGCAGAGGAAGATAGTTGAGAGAGACGGCGAGTGGGCGTGGCTTCAGCGCTGCCAGTGGACACGCCCCCAGCGTTTGAGAGCAGAGAATACGGCTTTTGAGTTTTTTTAGCATTCAAATTTGTCTGGGTGGTTAATAACACATTTTTCTGTGGTGTGACAAACTCAGAACACACATTTAATATTGACTTTACACGGACTTTAACTAAAACTTAAAGAGTTGGTATCACTAACTGATTTTAAATGCATTTTAAAGGATCTAGTTTCAGAGTTATTTCATTGTAAATGTTTTGAGTGACTTGTGTATATTTCTGTATATGTAAATTATTGTATTTTGTTTTATGTGTAACTAAATGTGCTGCCTGTCTTGGCCAGGAGCCTCTTGTGAAAGAGACTTTAAATCTCAAGAGTTTCATTTCCTGGTTAAATAAAGGTTTAAAAAAAACAAAAAATTAAAAAAAAAAAAAAAAAAAAAAAAAATTGCTGCTCAAAAAAAAAAAAAAAAAAAAAAAAAAAACATGAACTGAAATGAATTTTTTTTTTTTTTTTAAAAATACTTTTTTTTTTTTATTATTCCAGCCAGTGGCCAAAACAATATTTCTCATTTTCAGATAGTTTAGCTCAGTACTAAAATAACTAAAACTGAGATTTAAAAAAATTTAAAGACAAAAAAAACTAATAAAACATGACAAAAACAAAATTACTAAAATTAAAATGAAAACAATATATATCAATTAAAACTAATTCAAAATATGAATTAAAACTACATAGAAAAAAAATAATACAAATGATGAAAACAACAAAATTACTAAAACTTTAACTAAAATTAACATGAAAATGGAAAATATACAAATTAAAACTAATTCAAAATATTAATAAAAAACTATATGGACATACTGTATTTGTAAAAAAAATAAAAAAAATACAAATGACAAAACACAACAAAATAACTAAAACTTTAAATTAAAATATAAATGAAAAATATAAAACCTAACTCAAAATATTAATAAAACGATATATTTATAAAAATAAAAAAACTAATAAAAATATTAATAAAAACTATATAGATATTTATGAAAATAAAAATAATACAAATTTAAATAACTAAATTACTAAAACTTTAAAATGAATATGAAAATAATAAAACTAACAGTATCTCAATTTTCATATCTGTTGTGTTCCTTTGGGCTGAAGGACACTCGTGACCGATTCAGCCGAACATTTCACTATTTACCATCGAATGACCCTCAGTCTGAGTAAGGACCCTGAAATATGTGACCCTGGAGCACAAAACCAGTCATAAGGCTGAATAAATAATTTTCCATTGATGTATGGTTTGTTATGATAGGAAATATTTGTAAATCTGGAATCTGAGGGTGCAAAAAAATCTAAATATTGAGAAAATCATCTTTAAAGTTGTTCAAATGAAGTTCTTAGCAATGCATATTACTAATCAATAATTAAGTTTTGATATATTTACGGTAGGAAATTACTAAATATCTTCATGGAACATGATCTTAATATCCTAATGATTTTTGGCATAAAAGAAAAATTTATAATTTTGACCCATACAATGTATTGTTGTCTATTGCTACAAATATACCTGTGTTACTTATAACTCTTTTGTGCTTTTGTTCGTCTCGCTGTCAACTTTTTAGTCAATTTTGACTTTTAAAGTAGTTTCCTTAACTAAATTTCAATTTTTTCTAAAAGACTTAGTTTCAAATTTCGAGAGCGTCTTTTATTTTCAAGTAATTTCAACTTATCTATAATTAGAAGACATCTTAGATTTTTTTTTTATCTAGAATATTGACTTTTAATTCAAAAATGATTATGAAACATTTATGAAAATTTTTTTTCTAAATAGTCCATTGGAAATGAAACTAATGCTGAAATTTAAAAATAAAAAACTTTAAAAATTAAAATAAATATTAAATATAAATAAATTTTAAATATTAATAAAAACCATAATATTAAAAATAACACTAAAATGAAAATAAATAAAGTCATGGGTCAAAACAAAAATTTAACTAAAAACAATAATTAATAATGTCAATTGTTTTGTTTTCCCCCAAAAATAAAAAGTTTTCTTTTAATTAATTAAATTTAGTTTTTGTTTTTCAGCCAAAATAAATTCATAAATTTTTTGATTTAAGAAGTCTACAGAAATTTCTCAATATTTACAACAAAAATAATTTATGACATTTAAAAGATTTTTTCACCCCAGATACTAATTGTTGAAAATTTTTAAAAAATTATTTTTCAAAAATTTTTTACTAAAAAAAATAAAATTTAATATTTTTTATTTTTTATAATTTTAATATTAAATCAAAATAAAGTTTTTGTTTTTTAACATAAATATTTTTCCTGAATACAATTAACATTGTTTCAAAAAATTTTGACATTTTATTCTCCAAAAAATTTAAAATTTAAAAGTGCACTTTATTTTTAAGTTTTTATCATAAAACATTTTTTAAATATCTCTTATTCTTTTATTTTGACCCAATCAATGATGTTTTTGGTTTTTTTAACCCTATTGTGTTTGTCTGTGTTTACAATGCTTACCATTACAAGAGGACACACACAAACCAACAAAATTTTGTAATATCTTTGATTGATTCTAGTTTGGAACCCACAATCAAGAGCGGTGGACCAGGGTGGAAACGATGGACCATGAAGACAGACAACACAACCACACACTTGATAATCACAGGGTCATGGCTCAGAATTAGGGATGGGCTAGGGAAAACAACAACAACTGCTGGATTTAATAAGGGCAGGTAGATTTATGGATTTCTCAAAGGTTTAAAGCAAATGAAATTGTTCAATAATTTTACCAACATAATGTTTATTTATGGTGTAAGAGGATGTACTGTACAATGAGAAAAATCTTATTTTATTATCATTCAGACACTTTATAGTTTTTGTAATATATTATAGTTAATATAATAAAAATGTAGTATATAATATATTATAATATATAATATATTACATTATTATTATTATTATTATTAACTATAATATATTATAGTTAATATAATAATGTAATATATTATATATTAACTATAATATATTATAGTTAATATAATAATAATGTAATATATTATATATTAAAGTTTTCAGTCATTCATTTTATTTTAGTTTTAGTTAAGTTTTAGTAATTTTGCTGTAGTGTTTTTGTCATTTTTACTATTTTAATAATTTTATTTTAGTTAAATTAAATGAAATTGAGAAATATCACTTTGGCAACTAGGTGAAATAATTTTAAATAGGTTTAATTTTTTAATATTTTAGTTAACATTTACTTTATTTCAAGTGATGAAAATGCTTTTACGGTTTTAGTTTTGCAACATTATAACCCTGGACCAATAAATATTTTATGTCAAAGGGGTTCGACTGACAAAAACTCACTGATATAAAAAAAATTTTGAGCAAATTACCAAAAAGTCCCAAAGACTCTTTGAGCAGAGTTTTTTGCCAAACTTTTCAGCATTTTAACGTTTAAACAAACCACAAGCAAAATTCTTGTTTTTGTGAACGATTGGAATTAAATTGCTTGAACAAACTCAACTTGGTAACACCGCTGAAGGACTTTCAATAAAACACATAATTTTATCTTGAAAACAGTGCCCACAGGATTTTGGACACTTTCGGCAGGGACGTCCAATTAATTTGCTTTCTGCCATTATCAACTTCAACGGTTTTGGACTTAATCTTTCTAAATTAATGTAATTAAAAATAATGAATAAATTTAAATTATATTTTCTTTGTCATACAAAAACATGTATAATATAAACAGGAACCATTAATTTTACATGTTAAAGGTCATTATTATTTGTTATGTTATAAATCTATCCTATTTATAAATCGGCTCGTCTGATCTCTTACTTACATCAAAACACTTATGGTTGGTTTTTCTTATTGGTTTCGTCCATTAGCGTTCTGGTCTTAACTTAATCCATATTAACAACAAATTTCATAAAAACCAAAAGCAGTCGACACTCAAACCTTTTTTTGTTTATATGTTTTTTTACGGAATAATTCTGTTTTTGCCCTGTGTCAAAGGAAAGAAACATGGCCAATTCCCTAAATAAATATTTAATAAATAATAATTTATAAAAAATTATTTTATATTATTTTAAAAAACCGCCAAAAGGGTCTGAAAGTTGCTAAATATTTGTAAATCGCCTCTTTGTTAGTGCACTATACGGCGGTATATTTTGCGTCCCGCCCAGATAAAAAAATTTGAGGGATTACTTTTAAAAAGTCAAAGCTCGGGCAGGGGAGTTTTCAACTAGTTATTCGATCCATGGTTTCATTATCTCGGGTGGATAAAAAAAAAAAAAAAAAAAAAAAAAAAGTAGAGATAACAAAAATGTGTCACCAAATATACTTGGGCGGCCGTTAATATACCTGTGCGGGCCCAGGTAAAGTCTATGTGTGGGAAACACTGTATATGTGACTCGTGCTGGCAAAAATAAAAGAGTCTAATTTTGAGCTACAGGCAAAAGAAGTGAAAAATTAATTTTAATAGTTTTTTTCACAAAAATGAGTTCATTAATCCCTCGTCTAGCGATCCCGATGCTCCAAATAGTAATTAAACATCTAAAATGATCTTTATTTGTTGTTTTCTGAGATTTGTATATTCCTCTGCTCACTTCTGGACGACTGCTGCTTCTCGAGTTGTAGGTTTATTGTTGTAAAGCGCAGCATTCCAGCTTCGTGAATATTCATATTGAATTCTCCATGATATGAAACTAGTGAAATATGATTTTCAAACCCATGCTGATGAAAACAAAGCGATCGCGCTGACTGACATTCGCAAAGCGTGTGCAGAAGACGTGCAATCTCCATATAAAGTACATTATTATTGAGAAATATGTCTTGGCGAGATTCACACAAACATAATCTGTTATGTCTTACATGAACGTTTAGTTAATGTTTGGGGAAAAATCTGATGTGCAACATTATATTTGATCCATGATCTTAATATAGATCTGTCTCAATGTAGGGCTCTATGATTTCCGTGATGCAGAAAACGCGGAATCCAGTCATAAAAACAGAATTTACAGTTTAATGTCACGGAATTTGTCAAAGTTTGGATGAATTAATCAAAAGTAGGTCATTACACTTAAATCAAATCATGATATGGACTAGTATCTGTAAATATTAAGCCGCAAAAGTCGATTTAAATACGAATCCTGCATGTTCTGCACGTCTCTGTGTGAATGGAGCAGACGTGCGGGTTTTGTTTATTAACGTTACATACACCGCGCACGTGATTCCAGCGTCTGACGTCTCAATGAAGACATAAATACATGAACAATATTTCCAAAATTTCATTTCATTTCATTTCAGAAAAACTAGTCATATCATATACACACAGAACTTTACTCGGCAACCCGTCAAAATAAAAGTCCGGTTTAACTTATTAAAGACATTGTGCCAGAAATAGCTATATTACTATTATTTAGTAGAATGTACGTAACACTACTGATGAAAAATAATAACACTTTATTTTTTAAGAAATAATCACAAAATATTTCTTCCATGTTTTAATTTTAATAGTAAATCCCCTTTATTTGCCAAAAAAATAAATTTTTAATTTTTCTTTTAATTAAAGGATTTAAATTAAACAATTTTTTTTTCTGATCCGAAAAATTTAAATCCAACCTGAATTTCAAAAAAACTTTAATAACCGTAAGTTTTGTTTGATGCTTTTGCAAAACCACAAAGGTAACAATAAAACATAAATTGAGAAAAAAATAAAACATTTCATACGGCCCTAAACATGATGTCATTTTAGTCATTAATGTTATAAGTTTCATGATTTTAATTAATTAGACATGCTTTTTGATTAATAAAATTTAATTTACCATTAAAACGGAAAAAACGGAATTTGGGAAAAAATAAAACTGATTTCATAGAGACCCATCTCAATGTTAATCAAACATTAAAAGAAAAGACAGAATCACTCGCTGCTCTGGATTAAACTACTGTTATTTGCATCTTTGTTCTTATTTTTAATAACAAAGATAAAATAAAAAATAGCTATTTTGTGATTAATATAGTAACTATTATAAAGAAAAGAATTGGAGGAGAATATGCAACGCTGCTTGGTGATTTTGCTCTGAAATCTTCAGAAAACTTTAACTCTTATAACATTTTTCATCTGATTCCAACAAGTCATATATCATTTGAAAATAAAAATAACAAATTTTTGAAAATTTGCTCATTCCGACTCATTTTGCCAGCACAGGTCACATTTGATCTTTTTATTAATGCTGTCAAACGATTAATCGCATACAAAATAAAAGTTTTTGTTTACATAATATATGTTTGTGTACTTTGTATATTTATTACGTTTATATAAAAGCACACACATACAGCATATATTTTGAAAATATTTACATGTATCTACAATGTATATATTTATATTCATATAATTTATATTATATACAAATAAATGTGTCCCTGGAGCACAAAAGCAGTCATAAGTAACACAGGTATATTTGTAGCAATAGACAACAATACATTGTATGAGTCAAAATTATCAATTTTTCTTTTATGCCAAAAATCATTAGGATATTAAGATCATGTTCCATGAAGATATTTAGTAAATT
Organism: Aspiorhynchus laticeps; assembly: GCA_023376895.1. NCBI lineage: Eukaryota > Metazoa > Chordata > Actinopteri > Cypriniformes > Cyprinidae > Aspiorhynchus > Aspiorhynchus laticeps. Next base: position 15,174 of record JALXFT010002864.1, on the reverse strand, counting down.
TCCTACCGTAAATATATCAAAACTTAATTTTTGATTAGTAATATGCATTGCTAAGAACTTCATTTGAACAACTTTAAAGGTGATTTTCTCAATATTTAGATTTTTTTGCACCCTCAGATTCCAGATTTTACATTGAAATATTGTCCTATCATAACAAACCATACATCAATGGAA
>JALXFT010002864.1:0-12500 GCA_023376895.1 Aspiorhynchus laticeps | reverse complement strand
AAAAAAACAAGAGTTTACCACAAGCGTGTGAATAACCACAAAACTGTCTTTGTGTTCAACACTACATCTACTGTTTTAGCCTTTTAAACTTTATATATAATTTTGTAAAATGATTTGATTGTAAAGTATGTTTGTTTGTAAAGTTGTGCGTTTTTGATTTTCACTACAATTTCATGACCAACAGAATATTTTGTTGAATGAATATCTGAACATACAATACATTAAAATAAATATCAAACCCTACTTTCAAACAAAAAAAAACAGTTTTATTCTAGCTTCAAGCAGTTTTTTTTTTTTATCTACACCTGAATGTAGGTAGGTTTCATAAAAAAAAAAGCATCATTTTGAGCAAAAAGCAGAGAAAATTGCATTTAAAATTCTGTGTTTGGCGGGGAAAGAGTTAAGTGCTCAACTACGTCTTGTAGTCGCTGTTAAGAGCTCACCTGAGCTCCAGCGGCCCACCCGTCCCCTCCAGGTGTGTGTGTGTGTGTGTGTGTGTGTGTGTGTGTGTGTGTGGGTCCATTAGCATGTGTAATCCTGCACTGAAGGCCTGAGGCCCCGTCGGGGTCGGTCCTGCTTTATGTGTGTGCTTCCCTTCCCCCCCGCGGCCCTCAGTGAACCAGACAAAGGCCTGACTCATCCTCACTCCAGACGACAGCATAAAAACAGGCCTGCGGTCAGAGCCACAAACTCCAGAATCACTGCCTCACCGGCGGATTATTTACAGGAACGCTGAGCTTCAGACGCTTAAACGTTTACGCTGGGGACTTCGTGGTTATTCAGATTTCTGTGGTTTCTGATGGTCTCACCAAGCTTTCTGGCACTGCTAATATTGTTGCACATGTATTTGAGACTTTAGATATTAAAATATAAAACAATAATTTAGCAGATAGATTAAATGTATTTTTATCATCTCCAAAAAACTTTTTTGCAAGTGTATATTATTATATTTAACTAAAACAAAAGCAAAAATTAAGTAAAAAAAATAAAATAAAAAAATTGAAAACTTACTCATTACTTGAAATAAAATGTTAACCAAAATAAATTTTATATGTATTTTTTTAAATATATATTATATATAGTTTCGTCTCACCCTGATCCAACTTGATGTACTAAAATAACAAACTGAAATAAAAATGAATAAAAACTATACAGAGAAAAATAAACTGATAAAAAATTTAAATAAATATATATATATATACTAATAAAAAGGGGGTGAAAAAAACAAACAACTTAAACTTTAACTAAAATAATAATACAAACAGAAAAGGCAAAAATAAAAACTGAAAATATATATATAAAATAAAAACTATAACAGCATATCAATGATACTAAAATAAGTTATGCCGTTATTTTTATATTTTTCTGTTTTCATTTTAATTTCACTTAGTTTTAGTAATTTTTTGTGTTTTTAGATAGTATTTTTTATTTATTAGTTTTAGTTTATTTAGTTTTTGTTATTTTACATATTTATTCATGTTTATTACTTTAATTTTCTTTAGTTTTAGTTGCTGTATGCAATTTGTCAATATAGCATTTATTAATTTTTTACTAGTTTCAGTTTATTTAGTTTGCTATTTTTGCATTTTAGTTATTTATGCATCTATTTTAAAATATGTCTATATAGTATTTATTGCGATTAATCGCATCCAAAATAAAAGTTTGTTTACATAATATATGTGTGTGTATTTATTATGCAAATATAAATACACACACATGCATGCAAATATTTAAGAAATGCTGTGTTTATATATTAAATATATTTATATATACATGTAAATACATGTACATTCTTTTCAAAATATATATTGTATGTGTATGTATTTATATATACATAATAAATACACACATATACATTATGTAAACAAAAACTTTTATTTTAGGATGCGATTATTCATTTGACAGCACTAGTATTTATTATTATTATTATTTATTGAAAATGTTGCCTTAAAAACTCTCAGAATAAAATACATTTAAGGGTTTTATATTTTATTTTATTTCAGTTAATGTTTACTTCTCTCAAGCATCACGGAGAGTGTGTGACACAGACTGCAGAGGATCATGGTTAGTGCTGTGTGTGTTTAGTCTCTTTCACACAGCCATTCCGGAAAATACACGGAAAATGTGTCCCGTGATTTGTCCCGGGATGGTCTGATTTTGGTTCATTCACACTGCCAGTGATTTTCGTGTTCACACACAACCCGTAAGACACGTGACGTGTATAATGCGCCTCGCACCATTTCACTAAACTGAACGATTTCAGCTTCAGCGCAGATAGTGAGGAGTAGAGGTCTTCACGGGTCCAAAAAGTTGTACCCGAACCCTAAGAGACCCGTAAATATGCTGCACGGAACCGACCCGGACCCGTATTTTATTTGAAAGTGGGACCCGAACCCGTGCAGACCCGAGAAATGCCTTAAATGTACTACCCGACCCGACCATTATTCGAAAGTTGGACCCGAGCCCGGCTGGGAAGACACAGACCCGACTGCACCCGTCCCGATCGGCACATATTGCACAGCAAATGCTATTAAGTCAATAAACATGTTGCGAAAAAAAAAAACTTTTTTCCTTAACTACTGTTAGTTTCCCTCTCCCTGACTGCGATGCATACAATCCTCCTTGCCAATAAATGTGCATCCATGTTAGGCTGTTCCTCTCTCTTGCCGTCTGATAGAGCCTTCTTAATCCACTCATTATTCCAGCTTCAAAAGTACTTGCTGTCACGGAGACGGATGACTAATTTCCCGCGCTCACACTTTTCTCATCCTAATTTTACAAACTGCAAGTTACACACACGCATGCTGACTGACGCTGATCACTCGCGGGTGCGGTGTTCTCCGATCGACTCGGGTATTACGCACAATGTTAAACAGACCCGGGACCCGAAGTAATAGATTGGGACCCGACCCAGTCCCAACTGACCATTTAAAATATAGACCCCAACCCGTAAGGGTCCCAGGTCCTCGGGTCCTCCGTGAAGACCTCTAGTGAGGAGCTCCCTGATCGCTGCTTCATTCCAGTTTACATATTTTTCGTCGTGTGAACGTTGATCTGTCTTCAAAACACCCGGTAAAACAGTCGAACGATAAAGTACGTCATCACTACGACGCACCCTTTACGACATTGATCCGGCTTTTGTTCACACAGCGCTCGTTCCGGGACTGAACCCGGCAATGTTACTAGGTCCCCAACCCGGGATCAATCCCGGGACGTGTTTGCGTTCACACAGAAGCACTCCGGCAATTTTCTGCCAATTTTCCGGGACCAACGTGCAGTGTGAATGGGGCTCAAGTGGGCTCATGAGGAATAGTTGTGTGTATTATCAGTGCTGGAATGCAGTGGATTGTTTCTAGTTTCGGGATTAGTGTGTCTCTCGACCTCGCTAGACAAACACACTTGTGTTCTGCGGCCCCTGAGGGGCTCTAAACGCTCCTGAACACCTCCTCACCGCTCCTCCATTCACACACATGCGGGAAACAAGCAGCTAGTGTACAATTAGCACAGCATTCATCTTTAACAATGGGACAAAACGGCTGAGAGGAACGTAAAACCAGCTTCAGATTAAACCATAGTATTTTTTTCCTACTATGGAAGTCAATGGTGCCCCAAAACAGCCTGGTTACAAACTTTCTTCAAAATATCTTCCTTTGTGTTCAGCAGAACAAACATTCATACAGGTTTGGAACTACTTGAGGATGAGTAAATTACAGAATTTTCATTTTTGGGCAGGGATGGAAATTAGCACCCGCCACCAGCCAAATGCGGGTGATTTTGTGTTGTGGCGGGTAAACTCGCTTCACCTACCGGCCACCGTGGCGGGTAAATAAAAATAGCATACTGTTTCACCCGGACGACGAAGTTCACGTCAACGAAATCAAAAGCGCTGCATTTTATTAATTATCAGCTCATTTCCAGATCAAAGACCGCAATAGGAGCGCTCGTGGCATCAGCACTGGAAAGATAAGCCTGTCTTATACTTTTAATGAAGATGATTGTGTTGAGCGTCTGTGTCTTTCTTTCAGTTTCATTCGCGGTAGTTTGCGTGTCTGCGATGCTCAGCTACTCATCCGCGGTGAGGCTTGTTGCATTAGCGCAGTCATATCTGACTAAAATGTCATATAGCCTAAAACACGGTCTCACACGTTTATTATTTTTACATTTTGGGAGGAGTAAAATTCATATACTGTATGTGGTTTCAACAACCAGATGCATTTACACATGTCCAGTTCATCTGGAATGTGGCCCAGACCTCCTCCTGAAGTGTTTTGAGAGATCGGATTTATATTACAAAACGCATGAAGTGACCAGATGTAAACAGCCCCTATATATATTTACATGTTATTTTTCATTAAAATGAAGTTGTCTAGTAGATTGTGTTTAACACACAAAAGAGTGACACAGAAGTATAGAAACTCTATATTGATAAAAAAAAAAAAAAATCTGCGCTAGGATCGGATCGGAATCAGCGATACTCAGAATTTTCTGGATCGGATCGGATCTGAAAAAATGGTATCGTTGCATCCCTAATGAAAATGTCAGTATTTCATTGAGACTTGAGATTAAATAAACTGCTTAAGTATTGTCGATCTTGTAGTATTAATTTTCACATGCAGTTACACATTGTCAGTTAAAAACAAGAAAGTGGCTGGTAAAAACATGGAGTGGCTGGTAGATTTTGAAATCCACCAGCCACAGTGGCCGGTGGACAAAAAAGTTAATTTCCATCCCTGTTTTTGGGTGTACTGTCCCTTTAAAGACTCTCAGAGCAGCTCTGGAGATGAAGTTTGCGTGTTCATGTGCTCATATACTGAGACGAGCGTCACGTGTGTTTGATAGCAGCTCTGAACATTAAACAGACACACAAACATCACAACACAGCTTCACACGAATCCTACCTGTCGTAAGTCCAGAGTGATGGTGACCCAGTGGAACTGACGGCCGTTCTTGATGCCGGGGCTCTGCCACCACTGGTTGGTGCCGTCGATGGCGTTCGTAATGGGATGTTGCTCTGTTCAACAGAATAAAGCGAAATAAAAACCACTGCAAATGTTCAACAATAAATAAATCAGGGTTCCTACACATTTTCCATTTCAAAATTCCATACTTTTCCAGACCATATTTATCATAAATGGTTCATAGAGCATTATTTTCAGCTTTAATAATAATACATTTATTTGTAATGCACCTTTCTTACACTCAAGGTGCTACAACAAATAAAACGGCAATAAAAGACACAACTACTCCATAATAGCAAACACAGTGACAACAACAACTGTAAGATTACAACTTAAAAGCTTCACTAAAAAGATATGTTTTGAGTAATTTCTTAAAAAAAAAAAAAGCTTTATTTTTGGTATATAGTACAGTCATCTGTAAATATTTTCTCAGGATTTTTTTTAATTGATTTTCTTGAAGTGACACCATACAGAGCATGTACACAAGCAACTTTTTTCGAGAAATTATTCACATGCGTATGGGAATTTTTTGCATGCTTACAAATTACAATTTCTAGTTTTATATAACCTACTTCCTTTGTGCATCACTGCCATTTTACTATGAATAAAACATGCACATGAATTAACAAATATATTTGCTCAAAATTTGGCTTTTCTTATGGTAGTACCTCAATATCAAGGCCTAATGTCCAAAATGTACTGTAATGTAATCTACTGTAAAAAAAAGTGTTTAAAATTTGGCTTTTGTTAGTTTCAAGGCCTTAGGTCTCTTTAACGCATACTTTGTACATACTCTTTAACGCATACTACCTACATTTCACTACTGATTATACCCTGTATGATTGTGTATGTGACAAATAAACAAGAACCTTTGTGGAGGCCAAGAAACCACACCTTTAAATGTGCTGATGGCACAATATGCTATGTTTCTCGTGCGCACATAAAAGTCTGTATATTTGTTTATTTTTGCAAAGGTCCTTAAAGCTATCTAATAAGGTGCTATGAATATTGTGAGAAGAAACCCAAAATGCTTAGTAACCTGCAATTTTGAATTCATCCTTGTACAATAAATTCTTAATGTTCTATTATAAAAAACTAAATATAGGCAAAAGTCTGGAAACACAAAAATACTTTTCCATACTTTCCAAACCCCGTAAGAACCCTGATAGATACTGATGCATCATAAATCAGGTAGGAATTATCTCAGCATGTCATGTGAGCACAGATGTCTGATACTAAAGATAAATCAGAAACACTTTACTGTAACGTTGCGTTGGTTAACTACATTAACTAACATGAACAAAACATTTCTTAATCTTAGTTAATTTCTGCATTTACTAATGCATTACTAAAATCAAAAGTTGTATCTGTTAATATTATTTAATGGATATGAGCTAACAGTCTATTGAAATGCATTTAGAATCATCAAAATTCAATTCACTCTAAATTATCTATCATATTTATATTAGTGCTGTCAAATGATTAATCACGATTAATCGCATACAAAATAAAAGTTTTTGTTTACATAATACGTGTGTGTTCTGTGTATATTTATGTATATATAAATACACACACATACAGTATATATTTTGAAAAAATTGACATGTATTTCCATGTCTATATTTATATTCATAATATATAAATAAATATTTAATATATAAACAAATTTTTTCTTAAATATATACACGCATGTGTGTTTATTTATATATGCATAATAAATATACACAGAACACATACATATTATGTAAACAAAAACTTTTATTTTGGATGCGATTAATCACAATTAATCGTTTGACAGCACTAATATATATAATTTAATATAGTTAATCTATATCACACGAGTGCTGTTTTTCTCCAGATATCTGCATGATAAATGTAATATTGATTTACAAGTTTAAAGTTAACATTAAGTGACTTACATTTTAGACACAATTAGGGATGCACGATATTGGATTTTTGCCGATATCCGATAATTTTCAACTCATTTTGGCCGATAGCCGATATATAATTATTTTTCATTTTGGTTAGTTTTTAACAAGAACTTATTTGCTAGAATTAAATAAACAATGATAAAGTTATTTTATAATGACAGTACATTGAAGATTTGAAAATAACTATAAATAAACAATATATTAATCACTGAATTTTTTTTTTATCAGAAAGATGCAGTGGTAACCTTAACATTTTATTTTATGATTTTTATGATTTGTAAATGTCTAAAGCAAAAGCAATAGCTAACAATACATTGTATGGGTCAAAATTATAGATTTTTCTTTTATGCCAAAAATCATTAGGATATTAAGATCATGTTCCATGAAGATATTTAGTACATTTCCTACCGTAAATATATCAAAACTTAATTTTTGATTAGTAATATGCATTGCTAACAACTTCATTTGAACAACTTTAAAGATGATTTTCTCAATATTTAGATTTTGTTGCATCCTCAGATTTTCAAATATTGTCCTATCATAACAAACCATACATCAATGGAAAGATTATTTATTCAGCTTTCAGATGATGTATACATCTCAATACCACCCCAGTGTTTACAAAGCGAACAAAGAAAGTCAAAGCCCTTTACAAAAAAGGTAAAACAACGATGTCGGCTGAACCGGAGGACACAGACGAAGAGCTACTGTGGTTAAAAAGTATATAGTCTTTAATTATTTTTAGAAAATGAGCGATCGTTTGGCTAGATAAGCCCCTTATTCCTCGGGCTGGGATCATGTAGAGCCCTTTGAAGCTGCATTAACCTTTGATCCCATTGAACTTCACTATATGGAGAAAAATCCTGGAATGTTTTCCTCAAAAACCTCTCTTTTCGACTGAATAAAGACAGACATGAACATCTGGGATGACATGGGGGTGAGTAAATTATCAGGACGTTTTTATTCTGGAAGTGAACTAATCCTGTAACTAGTTATGATATAGCCTGAAAGTAGTCCCCAGCTAGGTAACTAGTTATGATACAGCCTGAAAGCAGTCCCCAGCTAGGTAACTAGTTATGATACAGCCTGAAAGTAGTCCCCAGCTAGGTAACTAGTTATGATACAGCCTGAAAGTAGTCCCCAGCTAGGTAACTAGTTATGATATTACCTGAAAGTAGTCCCCAGCTAGGTAACTAGTTATGATACAGCCTGAAAGTAGTCCCCAGCTAGGTAACTAGTTATGATATTACCTGAAAGTAGTCCCCAGCTAGGTGACTAGTTATGATATTAACTGAAAGTAGTCCCCAGCTAGGTAACTAGTTATGATATTAACTGAAAGTAGTCCCCAGCTAGGTAACTAGTTATGATATTACCTGAAAGTAGTCCCCAGCTAGGTAACTAGTTATGATATTACCTGAAAGTAGTCCCCAGCTAGGTAACTAGTTATGATACAGCCTGAAAGTAGTCCCCAGCTAGGTAACTAGTTATGATATTACCTGAAAGTAGTCCCCAGCTAGGTGACTAGTTATGATATTACCTGAAAGTAGTCCCCAGCTAGGTGACTAGTTATGATATAGCCTGAAAGTAGTCCCCAGCTAGGTAACTAGTTATGATACAGCCTGAAAGCAGTCCCCAGCTAGGTGACTAGTTATGATACAGCCTGAAAGTAGTCCTCAGCTAGGTAACTAGTTATGATACAGCCTGAAAGTAGTCCCCAGCTAGGTAACTAGTTATGATACAGCCTGAAAGCAGTCCCCAGCTAGGTAACTAGTTATGATACAGCCTGGAAGTAGTCCTCAGCTAGGTAACTAGTTATGATACAGCCTGAAAGTAGTCCTCAGCTAGGTAACTAGTTATGATACAGCCTGAAAGTAGTCCCCAGCTAGGTAACTAGTTATGATACAGCCTGAAAGCAGTCCCCAGCTAGGTAACTAGTTATGATACAGCCTGAAAGTAGTCCCCAGCTAGGTAACTAGTTATGATACAGCCTGAAAGCAGTCCCCAGCTAGGTAACTAGTTATGATACAGCCTGAAAGCAGTCCCCAGCTAGGTAACTAGTTATGATATGGCCTGAAAGTAGTCTCCAGCTAGGTAACTAGTTATGATATAGCCGGGGACTACTTTCAGGCGCTGCGTAACAGAAAATCACAACTTTTCATTTTCCGTCAGTCTTAGTACTCGATGTAACTACAGAAGAGTCAAGCTTTAAATAGGAGAAATATCAAAACTCTTTGGTCATTTTTGAGCGAGATGCTAACGGTCTAATCAGATTCAATGATCTATGCTAAGCTACGCTAAAAGTGCTACCGCCAGACATCGGCTGAATGGATTCAAACACGGTAAAACTCTACTGTTTAACTCTTGGGGAGATATAAAATGAGCCTATTTCCAAAAATAGTGGAGTGTTCCTTTAAATCTGAATCTGGTTACCTTTGGGATTCTGGCTGTTAGCATCACAGATCCGACACTGAGGGTTACGGATTCGTCTTCCGGGAACGTGCTCCACCAGTTTACAGTACATCTCGGGAACCGGGTCGCCACAGGTGGCGTTCGTGGTGATTTCGGCATTGCTGGCCAGGTTCAGGATTGCGGGAAACAGACCTGGAACGACAGACGAAGAGCTGTTTAATAAAAGCATTGAAGAGGCATTTTCTCTTTCTTTCTTTGAAGAGCGACATCACTCCATCCATCCGCCCATGTGTCTATGTGCCGCCATTCATGACACAAATCACTGGACAACTGACCAAAGCTGGCCTTTGGTGTGAGGAGATAAGCATCATTACTGACAACAAAGAGCTCAAAGAGAGGGAACCGAGAAGATGAAGAGGATCTTCTTCCCTTCAGCAGGTCAAGAGGTCAAAGTGCGCTTTAGAGCAAAATCAGTGCCGGGAGTTTTGTTCAACTACAAACTCATCATGCATTTGATCATTTAGTAACGCGGCTGGAAGATGAACAAACTCAACTTTAATGCTAATTATTTTACTACTTTAATATGTATATTAGTTATTATAGGATACTTCGTTTTTAGGGTTATTATAGTTAACTAGATCTAAAACTACAACCATAAAAAAACACATTTTTGTGCTATAAAGTATTAAAAATTATTTTAGCTAGTTACCAAAGTAACATTTCTCATTTTCGCGTTTAAAGTTGAAGTACTAAAGTAACTAAAACTAAAAAAATAAATAAAATTAATAAAAACTATAAAGATTTTTTTTTAAATAAAAAAAGCACAACAAAATTACTACAACGTTCACTAAAATTAAAACAAAAATACAAAATAAAAACAAATCCAAAGTATTAAAAAACTATAATAGTATCTCTCAAACTTTAATAGTATCTTATTTAGTTTAAGTTGATCTACTAAAAATAAAAACAATAGACATCTTTTTTTTACTAATAATGTGACAAAAACACAACAAAAAATCACTAAAACTAACTAAAATAAAAACATTTGAATAAAAATCATACAAAAAAATTTATCCAAAATATAACAAAAACTATAATAGTATCTCTCAAACTTTAATAGTATCTAATTTAGTTTAAGTTAAAGTACTAAAAAAAAAAAAAAAAAATACATAAAATAATAAAAATAACAAAACACCACAAAATGAAAAACAAACTAAAATGAAAATAGAAAAATAAAAACTAATACAAAATATATATATTTTTTTTTTTACTAATAATACAGCGGTATCTCATTTGGTTTAAGTTGATGTACTAAAATTAAAACTGAAACAAAATTAATAAAAACTAGACATATTTTAAAACAATTACTAATAAAAATGACTTTACTAAAATACTAAAACTTTAAAAATAATATGAAAACGAGATAGCCTAAAAACTATAAAAGTATTTCTCAAACTTTAATAGTTTATTATTTAGTTTAAGTTGATTTACTAAAAATAAAAACAATATACATATTTTTTTTTAAACTAATGTGACAAAAACACAACAAAAATCACTAAAACTTTCACTAAAATAAAAAAATTGGAATAAAAATAATACAAAAAACTAATCCAATATATATATATATATAAAAACTATAATAGTATCTCTCAAACTTTAATAGTATCTAATTTAATTTAAGTTGACACACTAAAATATAACAAATTAATAAAAACCATATTACATTCAAAAATAATAAAAATAACAAAACACCACAAAATGACTAAAACTTAAACTATAATGAAAATACTAATACAAAATATATATAAAAAAACTAATAATACAATAGTATCTAATTTGGTTTAAGTTGATGTACTAAAATTAAAAATTAATAAAAACTACATAGACATATTTTAAAACAGTTACTAATAAAAATGACTTTACTAAAATACTAAATACGACTAAATACTAAAACTTTAAAATAATATGAAAGCGAGATAGCCTATACAAAAACTAATTCAAAATATTTTTATTAAAGTTACAATAGTATCTGACTGACAAACTCCACTAATAATGAATATCAATATTTTGAATGAATATTTTTTATCACATACTGATAAAAAAATAAATAAATGTATAGCCTGAATACACTGTAAGTCGCGTTGGATAAAAGCGTCTGCCAAATGCATAAATGTAAATCAGAATCAGAAAGAGCTTTATTGCCAAGTGTGTTTGTCTTGGTGTTAGGAGCTTCCAGTATAGAAACAATACAATACAAACAGACAACAGTGCAAACAGAGACAACATATAATTAAGGTAATAAAGAACACTAATAATGAAGAGAATAGGCAATAATTAAGAATAACAATAGTAATAAATAATAAAAATATACAGAAAGAAAAATGTCCATAGACAGAACTGTGAATGTGCATGTGTCCTATGTACATTTACATTAAATGTAAATCTCAGTTAAAGCAGCTGGAGTCACACTGGAGCAGCAGACGTGCTTCAGACGGTCTCTGAGGTCTAAAAGGACTCCAGCGGAGCTCACACACACACTTCAAACGCTCTGCAGATAAACACACTCTGATGACTGAAGTCATTATGCAGCTGCTGCGGCACATCTGGCTGCGTTTGCATGTCACAGACGCCTCGAATCACATTGAGACTCAATCGCTGAGAAAACACTTTCAAACAAACACACTTCTCAACATACAGCTAAATGCATTGATCCCATTAAGAAAATGTCTAAATTGAGTTTAAGGAAATAAATTAGATGTTAATAACACTATATGAGTAGATTGACTTCTGATGCACTTTTATGGTTAAACGATGCTACAACTAAAATATATTCAGACACCTTCGACATTTCTCACAGTTTATTCGCTATAGTTTAGAAAATGGTATAAAATATGAGAAGAAACCGTGTCAGAACAAATTGATCTTGATAATATCAGATAACTTTGATAGAAAGGTATGTAATGAATTGGGTTGAATAGCTGTCAGATGTTAAAGTTAAGAACACAATTAGATAAAACCAATTTAGCTCCAATTACCAAGCAATGCTTCATTTAGTTCAGTCTGTGTGTAAAAACAACACTTTAGCAATTAAAGAAAAACACTACAGCAAAACATGATCAGGTCAAAGTGTCTGAATCATTTTTAATCCCAAATTTATTGTCACAGTTCACTTTATTTTGCTATCCTCACTTACATAAATGAA
>JALXFT010002863.1:0-29612 GCA_023376895.1 Aspiorhynchus laticeps | reverse complement strand
TTCGCGCGAAAATCGAAATTTCCACTTTTTTTCGATAATTATTGATATTCAGTGTCCAGAGAGTATTTCTGCAGTGGTTTGGTTCTGAACGGGCGAAAAACCTAGGACTAGTTCGCAAAGTAGGTTTGGAATATAGGTCCATTTTACGGAAAAACCGTGCGTCGTAGAGAAAATCTGTCGGGAACCAGTTTCCTTTGGTCTGAACCAAGGATCGCAACGATGTAAAGTTTTTGAGTCTACGACAAACGGTGTACGAGCTATGGCCAAAAACGTCTAAAAATTTTGTCTTTTGCGCTGTAGCGCCACCTATGAGCCGATCGTGCTGATACTTTGATAGGATCTGCACTGACTGAGCTCTACAATCTGCCCGAGTTTCAAGTCTCGAGGTTCTACGGTTTGTTCTGCCCGATCCGTTCTAGGGCAGAAAAATAATAATAATAATAATAATAATAAATATAGCTGCAAGCAGCAATTACCGGGGTTCGAGCCTTAAGGGGGTAACATTTTAGGGTCTAGGCCAACCTGGATGTATAGCTGACACTTAAACACATTGAAAATGGACAATAGGCTCACAGACACAGACACACAAACACACAAATAGAAATGAAATGGTTAACCTATCATATTAATAATCAGTATGCATGCTTACACACACAAACACACACACACACACACACATGTTCGTTTTTGTGAAAAGTGGGGACATTCCATAGGCGTAATGGTTTTTATACTGTACAAACTGTATGTGCTATAGCCCTACACCTACTCTACACCTAAACTTAGCCCTCACAGGAGACTGTGCATTTCTACCTTCCCAAAAAAAAACTCACCCTGTATGATTTATAAGTGTTTTGAAAATTGGGGACATGGGTCAATGTCCTGAAAAGTCACCTTCACCTTGTAATACCTGTGTCATACCTGTGTCATTATACAAATCTATGTCCTGATTTGTCACAAAAACGCACACACACACACACAGACACACAGACACAGACACACACACACACACACACACAGAGAGACACACTCATATACGGACATACATGAAACACATATTTTGTTGCAGATATAGATATTTGAAATAAATGACAGGTGACAATACTTTTTGCAAGTCTTTACTTTTTAAAAGGTTATATAGTCATTTTCAGGTTTCTCTGTGATCATAATATGACAAAATTGTAAAAACCTACACATCTGTATGAACAACATGGTAAACTTGAATTAAATGTGATTTTAAATGTTATAACAGTGATAAATAACAATTTTTCATACAACACTGTTTTTGACATTTATTACCATTATAGTGTTATTTGTTGCCCAATTTCTCTTAAATTATCATTTTTTATATATAATTATTGACCTAGAGAGTCTAGAGAACAGTACTGCACTGATTTGATTGATTTTGAGTTAAAAACTGAAGGCTAGTTGACAAAAGCATGTTTTTTAAATAATCTCAAATACTTAAAGAACAGTTTGATTGACAGCAGTGATCCTAGAGGCAAAGTTGATCAGAATTATAAGATTCATCGTATGATATTAAGATATGGTGTATAAGTGAATATTATGAACAATTTATTGCAATTTGAGAACATTTAATATAGAAATACTGTGTTTTTGAGGCCTTTTTAACTGTTATAGCGCCATCTATGGTCCAATCTCCATGAAACTTTGCATGCTTGTTAAGAGTCATCTGACACATGTTTTCGCCATGTTTTGTAACATTTTGAGATTTCGTTTAGGTTTCATAAGCTTTTGGGTATATGTGGCAATGCCCCTTTCCTAAATGACCCGTTATAGCTAACCAAAAGGACAAAATTCAAATTTTTTTCGATAATTATTGATCTAGAGAGTCAAGAGAATATTACTGCAGTAGTTTGATCGAGATTGAGCAAAAAAACCAGGGACTAGTTTGCAAAACTAGGTTTTTAACATATATGAGAATATTTAATGAACGATTTGATTGACAGCATTACTCCCAGAGGCAAAGTTGTTCAGAATGAGGAGATCTATCATATGATATGAAGATCATGTGTTTGTGTGAATATATGAACATGTTCTACAATCTGAGGTCATTTTATACAGAAATACTGTTTTTGAAGGCCTTTTTAACTGTTATAGCGCCACCTATTGTCCGATCTCCATGAAACTTTGTATGCTTGTTAAGAGTCGTGTGTCACATGTTTTCACCAAGTTTCGTAAAGTTTTGAGTTTTCGTTTAGGTTTCATAGGCTTATGGTTATATGTAGCCACACCTCCTTTTTAAATGACCCCGTTATAGCTAACCAAAGGACAAAATTCAACATTTTTTCGATAATAATTGATCTAGAGAGTCCAGAGAATATTACTGCAGTGGTTTGATCGAGATTGAGTAAAAAACCAGAGACTAGTTCGCAAAAGTAGGTTTTTGACATATTTGTGAATAATTAATGAACGATTTGATTTACAGCAATGGTTCTTGAGGCAAAGTTGTTCACAATCAGGAGATCTATCAAATGATATGCATATTGTGTGTATGTGTGAAACACCACGTGATTACAGAGCCAAAAAATGTCGTTAGCGCCAACTAGTGGCCGATTTCTTTCAAAATTCTTACAGACCTTTAGGGCCATGAGTCGAACATGCCCACCGAGTTTCGTTCCGATCGACCTCCGTTAACCGTGTCTAATAGGTGCCTAATTGGTGCTTAAACTTGTTTGGCCAATGTCGGCCATGTTTTTTAAGATACGCGAATGTCCTCATAGATATTTGAGCCACTTCGGACAAAGACACTGCATACCAACTTTCAAGTCGATAGGACCAACGGTTACCCAGTTACAGTTTTTTTGGTCTTATAGCGCCACCAAGTGGCAAATCTGCGGGGGTTTTATTTATTTCACCAGAGTTTTTACTGCTACATATGTGTACCGAGTTTGGTGAAGATATCTAATTTCGTTCATGAGTTATAGCCTTTTTCGTAAAATTGGCCCATGACTTTTAAAGGTTTTGGGGCCCCATATCGAAAGTGAGTTGAAATTTCAACATTTTTTTTGATAATTATTGATGGCCACTGTCCAGAGAACATTTCTGCAGTAGTTTGGTTCCGATTGGGCGAACAACCTAGAACTAGTTTGCAAAAGTAGGTTTTGAACATAATTGAGCATATTTAAATAACACTTTGATTGATGTCAGTGATCCTAGAGACAAAGTTGTTCAGAATGAGGAGGTCTATCATATGATATGAAGAACTAGTGTATGTGTGAATATATTAACTTTTGTTTTTTACAATTAATTTCATGTACAATTGAAATATTGTGTTTTTGAAGGCTTTTTTACTGTTACAGCGCCACCTATGGTCCGATCTCCATGAAACTTTTCTTGCTTGTTAACAGTCATATGACACATGTTTCCTCCAACTTTCGTAAAGTTTCAAGCTTTTGTTTAGGTTTTATAGGCTTTTGGTTATGTGTGGCCACGCCCCTTTTTAAAAATGAGCCAGTTATAGTTAACCAAAGGGCAAAATCCAACATTTTTTCGATAATAATTGATCTAGAGTGTCCAGAGAATATTACTGCAGTGGTTTGATCGAGATTGAGTAAAAAACCAGAGACTAGTTCGCAAAAGTAGGTTTTTCACATAATTGTGAATAATTAATGAACGATTTGATTGACAGCAATGGTTCTTGAGGCAAAGTTGTTTATTATGAGGAGATCTATCAAATGATATGCATATTGTGTGTATGTGTGAAACACCACGTGATTACAGAGCCAAAAATCTCGTTAGCGCCAACTAGTGGCCGATTTCTTTCAAAATTCTTACAGACCTTTAGGGCCATGAGTCGAACATGCCCACCGAGTTTCGTTCCGATCAAACTCCGTTAACCTTGTCAAATTGGTGCTTAAACTTGTTTGGCCAATGGCGGCCATGTTTTTTGAGATACGCGAATGTCCTCATTATCGATTGTGCCCCTATGGACCAAGATGCTGCATACCAATTTTGAAGTCGATCGGACCAACGGTTGCCTAGTTATAGCCATTTATATGTTTTTTTCTGTCTTATAGCGCCCCCAAGTGGCAGAGCTACGCAGTTTTTTTTATTTGACCAAAGATTGGGCTCATACACATGTGTACCGAGTTTGGTGATGATATCTCATTCCGTTCAAGAGTTATACTTCAAGCAACATTTAGCTAACGTTAGCATAGACGCTAATTGATGTACCGTTTCGTGTCAAAATCGAAATTTCAACTTTTTTTCGATAATTATTGATATTCAGTTTCCAGAGAACATTTCTGCAGTGGTTTGGTTCTGAACAGGCGAAAAACCTAGGACTAGTTCGCAAAAGTAGGTTTGGGATATAGGTCAATTTTGCGTAAAAACCGTGCGTCGCAGAGAAAATCCGTCAGAATCCAGTTTTCTTTGTTCTGAACCAAGGATCGCAACGATGTTAAGTTTTTGAGTCTACGACAAACCGTGTACGAGCTATGGCCAAAAACGTCTGAAAATTTTGTCTTTTGCGCTGTAGCGCCACCTATGGGCCGATTGGGCTGAGACTTTGATACGTTCTCCCCAAATTGAGCTCTACGATCTGCCCGAGTTTCAAGTCTCTAGCCCTTACGGTTTGGGCTGCACGATTCGTTCTAGGGCAGAATAATAATAATAATAATAAAAATCTGAGCAAATACAATAGGGTTTCAGCACTACGTGCTCGAACCCCTAAAAATCTGAGCAAATACAATAGGGTTTCAGCACTACGTGCTCGAACCCCTAAAAATCTGAGCAAATACAATAGGGTTTCAGCACTACGTGCTCGAACCCCTAAATATAGCTGCAAGCAGCAATTACCGGGGTTCGAGCCTGAAGGTGGTAAAATTTTAAGAGTATAGGCCAACCTGGATGTATAGCTGACACTTAATCACATTGAAAATGGACAGTAGGCTGACAGACACACACACACACAGAAAAAAAATAGATGAAATGGTTAAACTATCATATTAATAATCAGTAAGCATGCTTACACACACACACACACACACACACACACACACACACACATACACACACACACACACAGACACAGACATGTTGGTTTTTGTGGTTTATGGGGACTCTCCATAGGCGTAATGGTTTTTATACTGTACAAACTGTGTGTGCTATTGCCCTACACCTACCCTACACCTAAACTTAGCCCTCACAGGAGACTGTGTGCAGTTTTAGATTTCCAAAAAAACACCATTTAGTATGTTTTTTAAGCCTTTTGAATTACGGGGACATAGGCAGTGTCCTCATAAAACACCTTCAAATTGTAATACCTCTGTCATACCCATGTTATTAAACAAATTTGTGTCCTCATAAACCACATAAACCCGCACACACACACACACACAGAGACACACTCATATACGGACATACATGCAGACATATTTTGTTGCAGATATAGATATTTGAAATAAATGACAGGTGACAATTCTTTTTGCAAGTCTTTTATTTTTAAGAGGTTATATGTCATTTTCAGGTTTCTCTGTGATCATAATATGACAAAATTGTAAAAACCTACACATCTGTATGAACAACATGGTAAACCTGAATTAAATGTGATTTTAAATGTTATAACAGTGATTTTATAACATCTCCATCAGAAGACCCATGGACTGTACTGTTTCAGTGTTTAATAAGCCCATTAGTGGTCTTCCGCTGCCATCTAGTGGTTATAAATAGCAATTTTTCATACAACACTGTGTTTTTGACATTTATTACCATTATAGTGTTATTTTTTTGCCCAATTTCTCTTAAATTATCAACATTTTTTTATAATTATTGACCTAGAGAGTCTAGAGAAAAGTACTGCACTGATTTGATTGATTTTGAGTTAAAAACTGAAGGCTAGTTGACAAAAGCATGTTTTTTAAATAATCTCAAATACTTAAAGAACAGTTTGATTGACTGCAGTGATCCTAGAGGCAAAGTTGATCAGAATTAGAAGATCCATCGTATGACATTAAGATATGGTGTATAAGTGAATATTATGAGCGATTTATTGCAATTTGAGGTCATTTAATATAGAAATACTGTGTTTTTGAGGCCTTTTTAACTGTTATAGCGCCAACTATGCTCCAATCTCCATGAAACTTTGCATGCTTGTTAAGAGTCATGTGTCACATGTTTTCACCAAGTTTCGTAAAGTTTTGAGTTTTCGTTTAGGTTTCAAAGGCTTATGGTTATGTGTGGCCAAGCCTCCTTTATAAATGAGCCAATTATAGCTAACCAAAGGACAAAATTCAACATTTTTTCGATAATTATTCATCTAGAGAGTCCAGAGAATATTACTGCAGTGGTTTGATCAAGATTGAGCAAAAAACCTAGGACTAGTTCGCAAAAGTAGGTTTTTAACATATTTGAGAATATTTAATGAACGATTTGATTGACAGCATTAGTCCCAGAGACAAAGTTGTTCAGAATGAGAAGATCTATCATATGATATGAAGATCATGTGTTTGTGTGAATATATGAACATGTTCTAAAATTTGAAGTCATTTTATACAGAAATATTGTGTTTTTGAGGCCTTTCTAGCTGTTATAGCGCCACCTATGGTCTGATCTCCATGAAACTTTGTATGCTTGTTAAGAGTCATGTGACACATGTTCTCACCAAGTTTCGTAAAGTTTTGAGTTTTCATTTAGGTTTCATAGGCTTATGGTTATATGTGGCCACGCTTCCTTTTTAAATGACACCGTTATAGCTAACCAAAGGACAAAATTCAACATTTTTTCGATAATAATTGATCTAGAGAGTCCAGAGAATATTACTGCATTGGTTTGATCGAGATTGAGCGAAAAACCAGGGACTAGTTCGCAAAAGTAGGTTTTTAACATATTTGTGAATAATTAATGAACGATTTGATTGACAGCAATGGTTCTTGAGGCAAAGTTGTTCATTATGAGGAGATCTATCAAATGATATGCATATTGTGTGTATGTGTGAAACACCACGTGATTACAGAGCCAAAAAATGTCGTTAGCGCCAACTAGTGGCCGATTTCTTTCAAAATTCTTGCAGACCTTTAGGGCCATGAGTCGAACATGCCCACCGAGTTTCGTTCTGATCGACCTCCGTTAACTTTGTCAAATTGGTGCTTAACCCTCTGGGGTCTGAGGTGATTTTGGGGCCCTTGAGATGTTTTGACATGTCCTGATATTTGTGCTTATTTCAGCTACTTATAACATACTAATGACCAACATGTATTTGTTTTTGTATTCAGCACAAACTTTGCTACAATATTATGTGACCAAGATGGATGTACATCTTTGTATTTTTTTAGAAAAAAAATATTATGCGTGGTTAGTAAGTTTTGGGAAAAAAAATGTAGCTGAAATAAGGCCATAAAACCCACACTAAATAGTCCTGAATAAGACTTTAGAGTAATCAGTCTTGTCGGCTAGAATATTTACTAAACAATTAAGTGAGAATCATTCTGCTTACTCATTTACAGAAAACAATACATTGATTAAAATTTTTTAAGACATGTTTTGTGATTGAAAGCCTGTATGCGAGGGAGTGACAATGTCCTTGAATATTAAGTGATTCTCACCTGAGACACAAAGGGCCCTCACCTAAAGGCTGCTAATGGCCCATCAGTGTGACTGACTTTGAGGCAGGTAAGAGAGAATGTGAGGAGATTGAACAAATGTTTTTTTTTTTATTATTTGTATTTTATTTACAACACCGTATAATCAAAACATACATAATGAAGATCAAAGACACATTATTGTGCACACTGATCTAACCACAGAGATGTGAACAGACTTTGAGTCATTCCTGCAACAGATTCTGTTCAACAAGTGACAAGTAAATCATGCCTGATATTTACGTGTGTTATTTGAGTGTTTCTGCTACTTTCTATGGATTCAAGAAGAAAAAAAAACATAATCAGTGGTCAAGGAGCTTGTTTTACCATATAATATCAGTGTAGTTGGACATCTGATTCTGAGTTTGAAGAGACATCAGGATTCATCATCTGTGGTGCAGGTATCTGATTCAAAAAAATACAAACAACCAAAACATTTGTGAGCATGTTAATATCAGGAGCATCTTTTTATATATATGTTTTATAGACTCACGCATGCTTTGTACTATCGTAAACAAAAAAATACATTTTATATCTGAGAAACTAATTATTATAGTTTAGAAAAAACGAACTATGATTTTGTAGTCATATAGCCTAGTTTGTATGGCTTTGTATTACAAAAGATGTACTTTGTACTATAAAAAAGGATATTTTATATCTGAGAAACTAATTATTATCGTTTAGCACGCTATTTAATCCATTTGTGAACATTAAACATTTTTCTAAACATTGTAGCATTCATCATGTTGTCGTTTGGGAAAACAAATAAACGTGTTCAAGTTTGAGTCACAATAACACGTTAACTAATGCAAAAAAAAGAAACATTACTTACTCATCATATCGCTCTTCTCTTCTGGATGAACTCTTGCTCTTATTTTGAGGCAAATCCAGCTTTTATTCAGCGTGTCTTCTTCCAGAAACGAACAGTAATGTTAGCGCGAGGAACATCAGCCTTTGTTTATGGGCGTCTCTTTGAGCACGTGGCTCACGCGTGATATTTACATGTGAACGCGAGGGGGCGGGATCGCATTAGAAATAATGAGTTAGACGGGACAGACTGGACATCGTGTTGGTTTCATACGGATTACTTCATCACAGAATGTTTGTTTTCGATAAGACTTACTTCATTTCAAAGTAGACACTTCCAGCTTTCTATAGATATAACTCCCATGTCCGTGTGTCGAGTTTTCGCTGAGTTACACTTCCTTTTAGTGACGTTTTTTGAAGAGCAGCTCGCGGAGATGGAGAAGACAGAGAGCGCATCCTGTTTGTTTTCTTTTTTTTTTTCGAAAACCACAAAGTTTTGTTGGTATTGTGAGTGTACACAAAAATAATAGACACTTCAAAGTTTCAATTGATGTATAACACTTATCTGTACGACCAAAATCGACGGAGTATTTTTAATGTCTTTTGCACTGGTCTTAAAAAAAACGAGTTGGTATCGCCGGCGATACGGCCGTCCCATTAGGGTTAAACTGTTTTGGCCAATGGCGGCCATGTTTTTTGAGATACGCGAATGTCCTCATAGACGATTGTGCCCCTATGGACCAAGATGCTGCATACCAATTTTGAAGTCGATCGGACCAACGGTTGCCTAGTTATAGCCATTTATATGTTTTTTCTGTCTTATAGCGCCCCCAAGTGGCAGAGCTACGCAATTTTTTTTATTTGACCAAAGATTGAGCTCATACATATGTGTACCGAGTTTGGTGATGATATCTCATTTCGTTCAAGAGTTATACTTCGAATAACATTTGGCTAACGTTAGCATAGACGCTAATTGACGTACAGTTTCGCTCGAAAATCGAAATTTCAACTTTTTTTTGATAATTATTGATATTCAGTGTCCAGAGAGTATTTCTGCAGTGGTTTGGTTCCGATCGGGCGAAAAACCTAGGACTAGTTCGCAAAAGTAGGTTTGGGATATAGGTCAATTTTGCGGAAAAACCGTGCGTCGTAGAGAAAATCTGTCTGGATCCAGTTTTCTTTGGTCTGAACCAAGGATCGCAACGATGTAAAGTTTTTGACTCTACGACAAACGGTTTACGAGCTATGGCCAAAAACGTCTGAAAATTTTGTCTTTTGCGCTGTAGCGCCACCTATGGGCCGATTGGGCTGAGACTTTGATACGTTCTCCCCAAATTGAGCTCTACGATCTGACCGAGTTTCAAGTCTCTAGGCCTTACGGTTTGGGCTGCACGATTCGTTCTAGGGCAGAATAATAATAATAATAAAAATCCTAACAAATACAATAGGGTTTCAGCACTACGTGCTCGAACCCCTAAATATAGCTGCAAGCAGCAATTACCGGGGTTCAAGGTTTAAGGTGGTAAAACTTCAGGGTCTAGACCAACCTTAGCAACCACCCCGGGTACCCTAGCAACCACCCCAGGTACCATACCAAACGCATAGCAACACCCTAGCAACCACCCCGAGTACCTTAGCAACCGCATAGCAACACCTTAGCAACCACCCCGGGTACCCTAGCAACCACCCTGATTACCCTAGCAACTGCATAGCAACACCTTAGCAACCACCCCGGGTACCATAGCAACCGCATAGCAACACCCTAGCAACCACCCCGGGTACCCTAGCAACACCCTAGCAACCACCCCGGTTACCCTAGCAATGATGTATAGCTGACACTTAAACACATTGAAAATGGACAATAGGCTCACAGACACAGACACAGACACACACACACACACACACACACACAAACACACACACACACACACACACACACACACACACACACACACACTCATAGAAATGAAATGTTTAAACTATCATATTAATAATCATTAAGCTTGCTTACACACACACACACACACACACACACACACACACACACACACACACACACACACGGAGAGACACACTCATATACGGACATACATGCACACATATTTTGTTGCAGATATAGATATTTGAAATAAATGACAGGTGACAAACTTTTTGCAAGTCTTTTCTTTTTAAGAGTTTATATAGTCATTTTCAGGTTTCTCTGTGATCATAATATGACAAAGTTGTAAAAACCTACACATCTGTATGAACAACATGGTAAACTTGAATTAAATGTGATTTTAAATGTTATAACAGTGATTTATAACATCTCCATCAGAAGACCCATGGACTGTACTGTTTTATTGTTTAATAAGCCCATTAGTGGTCTTCCGCTGCCATCTAGTGGTTATAAATAGCAATTTCTCATACAACACTGTGTTTTTGACATTTATTACCATTATAGTGCTATTTTTTGCCCAATCTCTCTTAAATTATCAACATTTTTTTATAATTATTGACCTCGAGAGTCTAGAGAACAGTACTGCACTGATTTGATTGATTTTGAGTTAAAAACTGAAGGCTAGTTGACAAAAGCATGTTTTTTAAATAATCTCAAATAATTAAAGAACAGTTTGATTGACAGCAGTGATCCTAGAGGCAAAGTTGATCAGAATTAGAAGATCCATCGTATGATATTAAGATATGGTGTATAAGTGAATATTATGAACGATTTATTGCAATTTGAGGTCATTTAATATAGAAATACTGTGTTTTTGAGGTCTTTTTAACTGTTATAGCGCCAACTATGCTCCAATCTTCATGAATCTTTGTATGCTTGTTAAGAGTCATGTGTCACATGTTTTCACCAAGTTTCGTAAAGTTTTGAGTTTTCGTTTAGGTTTCATAGGCTTATGGTTATGTGTGGCCAAGCCTCCTTTTTAAATGACCCCGTTATAGCTAACCAAAGGACAAAATTCAACATTTTTTCGATAATAATTGATCTAGAGAGTCCAGAGAATATTACTGCAGTGATTTGATCGAGATTGAGCGAAAAACCTAGGACTAGTTCGCAAAAGTAGGTTTTTAACATATTTGAGAATATTTAATGAACGATTTAATTGACAGCAATAGTTCTTGAGGCAAAGTTGTTCAGAATGAGGAGATCTATAATATGATATGAAGATCATGTGTTTGTGTGAATATATGAACATGTTCTAAAATTTGAAGTCATTTTATACAGAAATATTGTGTTTTTGAGGCCTTTCTAACTGTTATAGCGCCACCTATGCTCCAATCTTCATGAATCTTTGTATGCTTGTTAAGAGTCATGTGTCACATGTTTTCACCAAGTTTCGTAAAGTTTTGAGTTTTCATTTAGGTTTCATAGGCTTATGGTTATATGTGGCCACGCCTCCTTTTTAAATGACCCCGTTATAGCTAACCAAAGGTCAAAATTCAACTTTTTTTCGATAATAATTGATCTAGAGAGTCCAGAGAATATTACTGCAGTGGTTTGATCGAGATTGAGCGAAAAACCAGGGACTAGTTCGCAAAAGTAGGTTTTTGACATATTTGTGAATAATTAATGAACGATTTGATTGATAGCAATAGTTCTTGAGGCAAAGTTGTTCGCAATGTGGAGATCTATCAAATGATATGCATATTGTGTGTATGTGTGAAACACCACGTGATTACAGAGCCAAAAAATGTCTTTAGCGCCAACTAGTGGCCGATTTCTTTCAAAATTCTTACAGACCTTTAGGGCCATGAGTCGAACATGCCCACCGAGTTTCGTTCCGATCGACCTCCGTTAACAATGTCAAATTGGTGCTTAAATTTTTTGGCCAATGGCGGCCATGTTTTTTGAGATACGCTTATGTCCTCATAATCGATTGTGCACCTATGGACCAGGATGCTGCATACCAATTTTGAAGTCGATCGGACCAACGGTTGCCTAGTTATAGCCATTTATATGTTTTTTCTGTCTTATAGCGCCCCCAAGTGGCAGAGCTGCGCATCTTTTTTTATTTGACCAAAGATTGAGCTCATACACATGTGTACCGAGTTTGGTGAAGATATCTCATTCCGTTCAAGAGTTATACTTCAAGCAACATTTGGCTAACGTTAGCATAGACGCTAATTGGCATACAGTTTCGCTCGAAAATCGAAATTTCAACTTTTTTTCGATAATTATTGATATTCAGTGTCCAGAGAGTATTTCTGCAGTGGTTTGGTTCTGAACGGGCGAAAAACCTAGGACTAGTTCGTCAAAGTAGGTTTGGGATATAGGTCAATTTTGCGGGAAAACGGTGCGTCGTAGAGCGAAAAAGTTGACTGTACACTTTTGTTCGGGCTAAAGCAAGGATCGCAACGATGTAAAGTTTTTGAGTCTACAACAAACCGTGTACGAGCTATGGCCAAAAACGTCTGAAAATTTAGTTTTTTGCGCTGTAGCGCCACCGTTAGGCCGATTTAGCCGATTCTTTGTATCTGAGTAGCGAGCAAGACTACTACCTTCTGACCGAGTTTCAGCTCTCGAGGTTCTACGGTTTGGGCTGCCCATTGCGTTTTACGGCGGAATAATAATAATAATAATAAAAATCTGAGCAAATACAATAGGGTTTCAGCACTACGTGCTCGAACCCCTAAATATAGCTGCAAGCAGCGATTACCGGGGTTCGAGCCTGAAGGTGGTAAAATTTTTGAGTCTAGGCCAACCTGGATGTATAGCTGACACTTACATTGAAAATGGACAATAGGCTCACAGCCACACACACACACACACACACACATAGAAATGAAATGGTTAAACTATCATATTAATAATCATTAAGCTTGCTTACACACACACACACACACACACACACACACACACACACACACACACACACACAGACAAAGACATAGAAATGAAATGGTTAAACTATCATATTAATAATCATTAAGCTTGCTTACACACACACACACACACAAACATGTTGGTTTTTGTGGTTTATGGGGACTCTCCATAGGCGTAATGGTTTTTATACTGAACAATCTGTGTGTGCTATTGCCCTACACCTACCCTACACCTAAACTTAGCCCTCACAGGAGACTGTGTGCATCTTTAGATTTTCAAAAAAACACCATTTAGTATGT
This sequence comes from Aspiorhynchus laticeps, assembly GCA_023376895.1. NCBI lineage: Eukaryota > Metazoa > Chordata > Actinopteri > Cypriniformes > Cyprinidae > Aspiorhynchus > Aspiorhynchus laticeps. The sequence continues at coordinate 16,089 of JALXFT010002863.1, read as the reverse complement.
TTTTTAAGCCTTTTGAATTACGGGGACATAGGCAGTGTCCTCATAAACCACCTTCATATTGTAATACCTCTGTCATACCCATGTCATTAAACAAATGTGTGTCCTCATAAACCACATAAACCCGCACACACACACACACACACACAAACACAGACACAGACACACACACACACACACACACACACACAGAGAGAGACACACTCATATACGGACATACATGCACACATATTTTGTTGCAGATATAGATATTTGAAATAAATGACAGGTGACAATACTTTTTGCAAGTCTTTTCTTTTTAAGAGGTTATATAGTCATTTTCAGGTTTCTCTGTGATCATAATATGACAAAGTTGTAAAAACCTACACATCTGTATGAACAACATGGTAAACTTGAATTAAATGTGATTTTAAATGTTATAACAGTGATTTATAACATTTCCATCAGAAAACCCATGGACTGTACTGTTTTATTGTTTAATAAGCCCATTAGTGGTCTTCTGCTGCCATCTAGTGGTTATAAATAGCAATTTTTCATACAACACTGTGTTTTTGACATTTATTACCATTATAGTGCTATTTTTTGCCCAATCTCTCTTAAATTATCAACATTTTTTTTATAATTAATGACCTAGAGAGTCTAGAGAACAGTACTGCACTGATTTGATTGATTTTGAGTTAAAAACTGAAGGCTAGTTGACAAAAGCATGTTTTTAAAATAATCTCAAATACTTAAAGAACAGTTTGATTGACAGCAGTGATCCTAGAGGCAAAGTTGATCAGAATTAGAAGATCCATCGTATGACATTAAGATATGGTGTATAAGTGAATATTATGAACGATTTATTGCAATTTGAGGTCATTTAATATAGAAATACTGTGTTTTTGAGGCCTTTTTAACTGTTATAGCGCCATCTATGCTCCAATCTTCATGAAACGTTGCATGCTTGTTAAGAGTCATCTGACACATGGTTTCACCATGTTTCGTAACGTTTTGAGATTTCGTTTAGGTTTCATAAGCTTTTGGGTATATGTGGCCATGACCCTTTCTTAAATGACCAGTTATAGCTAACCAAAGGACAAAATTCAACATTTTTTTGATGATTATTGATCTAGAGAGTCCAGAGAATATTACTGCAGTGGTTTGATCGAGATTGAGTAAAAAACCAGAGACTAGTTCGCAAAAGTAGGTTTTTAACATATTTGAGAATATTTAATGAATGATTTAATTGATAGAATTAGTCCCAGAGGCAAAGTTGTTTAGAATGAGGAGATCTATCATATGATATGAAGATCATGTGTTTGTGTGAATATATGAACATTATCTACAATTTTAAGTCATTTTATACACAAATATTGTGTTTTTCAGGCCTTTCTAACTGTTATAGCGCCACCTATGATCCGATCTCCATGAAACTTTGTATGCTTGTTAAGAGTCATGTGACACATGTTTTCACCATGTTTTGTAACATTTTGAGTTTTCGTTTAGGTTTCATAGGCTTATGGTTATATGTGGCCACGCCTCCTTTTAAAATGAAACAGTTATAGCTAACCAAAGGACAAAATTCAACATTTTTTCGATAATAATTGATCTAGAGAGTCCAGAGAATATTACTGCAGTGGTTTGATCGAGATTGAGTAAAAAACCAGAGACTAGTTCGCAAAAGTAGGTTTTTGACATATTTGTGAATAATTAATGAACGATTTGATTTACATTAATGGTTCTTGAGGCAAAGTTGTTCACAATCAGGAGATCTATCAAATGATATGCATATTGTGTGGATGTGTGAAACACCACGTGATTAAAGAGCCAAAAAATGTCGTTAGCGCCAACTAGTGGCCGATTTCTTTCAAAATTCTTACAGACCTTTAGGGCCATGAGTCGAACATGCCCACCGAGTTTCGTTCCGATCGACCTCCGTTAACCGTGTCTAATAGGTGCCTAATTGGTGCTTAAACTTGTTTGGCCAATGTCGGCCATGTTTTTTAAGATACGCGAATGTCCTCATAGATATTTGAGCCACTTCGGACAAAGACACTGCATACCAACTTTCAAGTCGATAGGACCAACGGTTACCCAGTTACAGTTTTTTTGGTCGTATAGCGCCACCAAGTGGCAAATCTGCGGGGGTTTTATTTATTTCACCAAAGTTTTTATTGCTACATATGTGTACCGAGTTTGGTGAAGATATCTAATTTCGTTCATGAGTTATAGCCTTTTTTGTAAAATTGGCCCATGACTTTTAAAGGTTTTGGGGCCCCATTTCGAAAGTGAGTTGAAATTTCAACATTTTTTTTGATAATTATTGATGGTCACTGTCCATAGAACATTTCTGCAGTAGTTTGGTTCCGATTGGGCGAAAAACCTAGAACTAGTTTGCAAAAGTAGGTTTTGAACATAATTGAGCATATTTAAATAACACTTTGATTGATGGCAGTGATCCTAGAGACAAAGTTGTTCAGAATGAGGAGGTCTATCATATGATATGAAGAACTAGTGTATGTGTGAATATATTAACTTTTGTTTTTTACAATTAATTTCATGTACAATTGAAATATTGTGTTTTTGAAGGCTTTTTTACTGTTACAGCGCCACCTATGGTCTGATCTCCATGAAACTTTTCTTGCTTGTTAACAGTCATATGACACATATTTCCTCCAACTTTCGTAAAGTTTCAAGCTTTTGTTTAGGTTTTATAGGCTTTTGGTTATGTGTGGCCACGCCCCTTTTTAAAAATGAGCCAGTTATAGCTAAACAAAGGACAAAATTCAACATTTTTTCGATAATAATTGATCTAGAGAGTCCAGAGAATATTACTGCAGTAGTTTGATCGAGATTGAGTAAAAAACCAGAGACTAGTTCGCAAAAGTAGGTTTTTCACATAATTGTGAATAATTAATGAACGATTTGATTGACACCAATGGTTCTTGAGGCAAAGTTGTTTATTATGAGGAGATCTATCAAATGACATGCATATTGTGTGTATGTGTGAAACACCACGTGATTACAGAGCCAAAAATCTCGTTAGCGCCAACTAGTGGCCGATTTCTTTCAAAATTCTTACAGACCTTTAGGGCCATGAGTCGAACATGCCCACCGAGTTTCGTTCCGATCAAACTCCGTTAACCTTGTCAAATTGGTGCTTAAACTTGTTTGGCCAATGGCGGCCATGTTTTTTGAGATACGCGAATGTACTCATAATCGGTTGTGCCCCTATGGACCAAGATGCTGCATACCAATTTTGAAGTCGATCGGACCAACGGTTGCCTAGTTATAGCCATTTATATGTTTTTTCTGTCTTATAGCGCCCCCAAGAGGCAAAGCTGCGCACTTTTTTTTATTTGACCAAAGATTGAGCTCATACACATGTGTACCGAGTTTGGTGAAGATATCTCATTCCGTTCAAGAGTTATACTTCAAGCAACATTTGGCTAACGTTAGCATAGACGCTAATTGGCCTACTGTTTCGCGCGAAAATCGAAATTTCTACTTTTTTTCGATAATTATTGATATTCAGTGTCCAGAGAGTATTTCTGCAGTGGTTTGGTTCTGAACGGGCAAAAAACCTAGGACTAGTTCGCAATAGTAGGTTTAGGATATAGGTCAATTTTGCGGAAAAACCGTGCGTCGTAGAGAAAATCTGTCACAATCCAGTTTTGTTTGTTCTGAACCAAGGATCGCAACGATGTAAAGTTTTTGAGTCCACGACAAACCGTGTACGAGCTATGGCCAAAAACGTCTGAAAATTTAGCTTTTTGCGCTGTAGCGCCACCGTTAGGCCGATTTGGCCGATTCTTTGTATCTGAGTAGCGAGCAAGACTACTACCTTCTGACCGAGTTTCAGCTCTCTAGCCCTTACGGTTTGGGCTGCCCGTTGCGTTTTACGGCGGAATAATAATAATAATAATAAATATAGCTGCAAGCAGCGATTACCGGGGTTCGAGCCTTAAGGGGGTAACATTTTAGGGTCTAGACCAACCTGGATGTATAGCTGACACTTAATCACATTGAAAATGGACAATAGGCTCACACACACACACACACACACACACACACACACACACACACACACACACATAGAAATGAAATGGTTAAACTATCATATTAATAATCATTAAGCTTGCTTACACACACACACACACACACAAACACACACACACAGAGACACACTCATATACGGACATACATGCAGACATATTTTGTTGCAGATATAGATATTTGAAATAGATGACAGGTGACAATATTTTTTGCAAGTCTTTTCTTTTTAAGAGTTTATATAGTCATTTTCAGGTTTCTCTGTGATCATAATATGACAAAATTGTAAAAACCTATACATCTGTATGAACAACATGGTAAACCTGAATTAAATGTGATTTTAAATGTTATAACAGTGATTTTATAACATCTCCATCAGAAGACCCATGCACTGTACTGTTTTATTGTTTAATAAGCCCACACTGTAAAAAATAATTCAGTGGCTTTGTAAATATCACAAAAATAAAAACATGTATTAACTTAATAAAATTTCTGAATATCATTTAAGAGATTATTTGAGTTGGGATTACCAAAAGTAATGCGTAAAAATTCCACAGTTTATTTTATCTCAAATTTACTTGTGCTATTTAAGTATGTTTTAGTTAAAAAATTAAGCATTTAACTAACAAATTATGTTTTTCACATGTCCTTAATGTTTTTTGTACATTTAAATGAAAATATTTGAGAATGATGCAATGAAAACTGTAAGTTTTAAGAACCAAAATTATTACTTGTTTTCTATCGATTTTTTTTGTATTTTGCATCAACTTAAAAAAATGAGTAAGTTTCGCGGCTTTTAGTGATCACGTGGTCAACGATCGCGCTGAGAGCTGAACGACTGCTTGCTGGTCTGAAGAAGCCTTCAAGAAGGACAACGGCTAAAACCACCTCAAGACTCATTTAAAATACTGGTAAGTAGTCAATTATCAAAAGTGAATGAAATATTGGCTGTGTTTTCGGGTACACAACACAAGTCCGGTGTATTTTTTTGAATGCTGTTGCAGCCATGCTGTTCTGTAGTTAACTTAATAACTTTTTGGAAGGGGCAAGCATTTCTAGGATCACTGTGACATGTATTCAGTTAAAATACGGTTAATACAGCTCGGAAACTTGATATGTATGTAAAATAAGCCAATTATTCCTGTTTTAAGGCAACATAGCATGTCCGTGGAAGGCGCTGTAACGTTAAACCGCCTTGTCGGTTTCGTCAATTTATTTAACGTTAACTTACTTGGGTAATGAGCGTATACGAGTAATTGCAAAAAACAACGACTAAAGTTACTAGTCTATCTGTAGTCCAGCAATTGTAACTAAACTGGTGTAAGATATATCTATATCTGTCTATGGGTGTAAGGTTAATGAGACGAATCTCGGTGCGCAGCGTCAGTGGCCCCTTGAAAGAGACCATTTTTAATCGGCCGTCTCTCTGGGTGAGTTCACACCATGTCGGAATTGCCGAAACTACAATATTACTGTTTGTATAAAGTTGCCATCTCTTTGTTATAACTTGTAATTACAACTTGGGATCTCGATGCAAATTTTTCAGAGAGCTTTTTTTTTTCTTCCTGATTTGTACCAAAGCACCCGCTGAAACGGAATCGCTCAAAATGGCGGAGGCATGGTAAAGAAGTTATGGCGTTATCAGTTATCGAGTTAATTTTTCATCCTTACCAAAATCAACCATGGTTTTATTGTAGTAAAGTGTAATGTTTTTGGCAGATTTATTACCATTTGTATAGGATAGTTTTACTACAAATACCATGGTTTAAGATATAACGTATTAATGTTTGATACATGGTTAATTTGTGTTTACCATGGTTTAACTACAGTAACCATGTTTTTGTTTTTTTTAGTAACACTGGTTAATTTTCGTAAGAGCAGTCAACCACTACCTTACTGTTATTAACGAAGTGTAAAGTGATGAATCTCATGGCAAAACTGTTGAACATTTGTTTTACAGAACTGATGCTATTGTCTTCACCTTCAGCTTCAACTTAAAAATAATAACAAAAGGCATGAAGGTAAGTCCAGTTTACTATAATTTTTCAGTATAATTATATTTTTAAATGTAGAACAAGCTTGTTTTTCATCAACCGGTCAATTTATAGCTGGGCATGCAAATTCTGGCTGTTTTTTGGCCAGACAAAAACTGCACACAGGCTGAAAGCGAATGTAAGTGTCTCTGTAAATCCACTCTCTGACAGCAGGTGACAGAAACAGATATGGAACAGCAGTGTTAGAGCTGTTTTTCTGTAATCTCCGTCGACAAAGCAGCATTGCGATAAGAACGCAACTTTATTAGGTATTATTACATGGAGTGAAGATGAAAATAAAATGCCATCGAATCTTTTCTGAAGACAGAAAGAACCTTCAGAGATACATTCATAGAATTCATTCATTCATGTATTCTTTAGTATAATTCCCTAATAGTAAACATTTATAAATATGTTGTTTACAAAGAGAAGTTTCAGTGTCACATAATCCTTCAGAAATCATTCTAATATGCTGATTTGCTGCTCAAGAAATCCTTCTCATTATTATCAATGTTTTGCTGCTTAATATTTTTGTGGAAACAATGAAACCACTCAAACATTTGTATAAGATTTAAAAAAGAGATACATTAATAATTTTATTCATGCATGCAAGTGATAAAAAAGTGAGTGAAGACATTTAAAATGATTTCTATTTAATAAATGCATTAGCAAATTTAATTAATATATTTCATAAATGCAAATAAATGCTGTTCATTAAACTTTATATTTATCAAAAAATCCTGAAAAAATAGTGTATCACCATTTCCACACAAAATATGAAGCAGCAAAATAGTTTTCAACTTTGATAATAATCAGAAATGTTTCTTGAGAGTCAAATAAATTGTAATGATTTCTAAAAGATCATGCGACACTGAAAACTGGAGTAATGATGAAGAAAATTCTGCTTTGCATCACAGGAATAACATTACATTTTATAATATATTAAAATTGAAAACTTTTTTTAAAATTTGTAATTATATTTCACAATATTGCTGTTTTTTTTTTTTTACTTTAATCAAATAAATTCAGCCTTGATGAGCAGAAGATATTTATTTCAGAATCATTAATTGTAATGTTTCCAAACGTTTGGCAGGTACTTTAATAATAATAACAATTCTATATACTATATACTTTAGTATATAATATATTATAGTATTTTATTATAATATATTATATTGTTATCATGATTATTAAGTGCTGCTTTTTATTTTTTACAGGACAATAGTATGTATTCTTACAGTATAAGATATATCTTTTAATGTGCTAAAATATATATTTTTAAAAAGTGATGGGGTCGTGGCTTTGGGCGTGGTCAGATTTTCCTTCTTTTTTGTCTCTAGCTGATCACATGCCTGATAAACTATCTGTCATCTTCATTTCTCCCTCTTTCACCCCCGATCAAGACAGAGACTCACCCATTTTCCATTTGTTTCAGTGTTAAAATAAATAGTATTTGGCTTGCTACCGAGGCAGATAACATGGCTAATTAACTAGCTAACGTCAACTAGTTTCCTCCCTCACAGAGCAGGGAATAGCAGACTAAAGTACTACGTTTCTGCGATTTAGTACAATAATTAAATTTAGCTGGTATCACGTCTATACATTTAAGCCTCCTGCCATTGTTTACATCTGTTCAAAATCATGACATTTAAAAAACAAACTTTGCCACTGTTAGAGTGTTGTACGGAGAGAGGCCGTGTGTGTGTGTGTAACACACTCGTGCTCTCTCTCTCCTTATGTTTATGTGCGCACATCCTCGTACCTCACCGCTCCAAATTTAATCTGGGAAAGGTGAATATTCCTGCATCATAGCTTTTACTGAAATATGAATTTGTAGAAAGTGAGCATGTCGTCAAAAACCTTGTTGAGCTGTAGGTTTAATGACTGCTTTTTAAATTATTTTTCAGAATTATTTAAAAAAAAAATTTACTGAAAGTTTTGATTATGGTTTTGATTATTGAGCTGCAGGTTAGGGCTGTGCGATTAATCGAAATCGTCATAAAATCACGATTTGAGCGTGCACGATTTCTAAATCGCTTTATAGCACGATTCTTCCCGCGCCCCCAACCTCCCGCAGTATATGCTATCCGATTCAATCAGAATGCAGCGCGCCTAAATGGAGCGCGAGAACAGAACAGACCGGGCATAAAGACGTAACGCCAGGTTCACACATTCTCCGTCTGTGGTGCGTATGCGGTGTGTATTTTTTCAGCGCCCATGTTAACGGATCAGAGTGTTCACACTGCACACGGTTGCAGTCCGGCAGAGCGCTCCAGGAGCAGTGCGTCTGCAACAGTCATGCAGCGATCGTTTCCGCACGGAGTCTGTTCTTGCTTTGCTGCACGCGCTGAATTAAAGTGAGTGACAACGCATTGTTCGCGGTAAAAATAAACATGGATTGACACGGAAATGTAGTAAGTACACCATAAATTCATATAATTAAAGTCTACTGTTTCAGTCAACACATGGCTGTTTGGCTAGATTTTAAACAAGCAAAAGTGCACTTTTAGATAAACAAGGCAATATGATTGCCTTGGCAAATGATTGTAAAGAGCTTTGGGTGTACAGCAATACACAATAAAGCGCTATATAAATGCATCATTCATTCATTCATATGGCACTCGTTTGAGTTCATATTTATTGAGTTTAAATGTGAATATGTCTATGAAAGATTGTATTACTGTACTTTGATAAAAGAGAATCACAATGCTGAAAAAGCATTTGCAGTAACAACATTTGGATTTGAAATCAAAATAATGGATAAATGTTGTGTTTGTGGTAAACCGCCGCAGATCAGGAGTGGACTGCAAACGCATCCTGTGCGAAAGCAAAATGAGTCCGTGCTGCTTCTTCACCGCATACACATACTGTATACGCAGTTACGCACTGCAGACGGAGTATGAACCTGGCGCAACAAATCTGTTTCAACACCTGAGGCAGTGCCACAAAGAGCTCTATGACCAATGCATGGCAAAAAAAAAAAAAAACCCTGGACATGGGATTTATTTTTTATTTTTTTGCCTTATGTCTGTTCTAGAGACGTTACAGCTTTTTGATAAAGCTCTAATTGGTTTTCTTTTGGAAATACATTTCAAATTCACACAGAATGCATTTATGACTGTAAAGCATGTCTGTGTGTGTCAAAATCGTGATTAAAATCGAAATCGCAAAATTGATCAAAGAAATCGCGATTTCTTTTTTTTGTCCATATCGCACAGCCCTACTGCAGGTTTAGGCTCACTTTCAGTGACTGCATTTTAGACAAATATAATCGCACAACCTATTCGATATTCTATGAATAAATCGACAAATCGAATATTCGAAAATCGTGACCCATCCCTAGATGGCACCTACATCTTTAAAAACTACAAAGCTTGTGATCATAATTATTTCAAAATATAGATAATATTTGGCAGAGTTGTAAGTCCGTCCATAGTTGGTGTCATTCAAAATCTTGTGATACTCTGATTAAAAGTCTTTGCAGAATCATGGATAATGGTTTCCAACAGTAAATTCCACTGTTCAATAAGAATATTGCTGTAAATTGTTGCAACGTCTCCCACATGACCATTCTGACGGGGCTTGTGTTTATAATAAGCTTTGGAGGGTAAACTTGATGTTTGAGATTTAACTTTTTAGTCATGATTTGTAGCACCTTGAGGATGGTCTCCTTCTCCAGGTCATATGAACCATATGATCTCTGTCCTTGTCTTGTAACATACAGGCTGAATATTAGCTCTAACCTTATTCTTTATATTTGTGTCTTAAGGATGTTGCTGATCCGCTAACTGGTTTTCAAGAGGAATTGGCACAGGAAGTGCTGAAGATTTACCAGCTGCAAAAAGATGTCTCAGTCACTGATGTAGGCATTGTGATTGAGGGCATCACGGTCCTCAACAAGCTTCGTGATCTTAGCAGAGCCTGCTGCTATCTTGTGGGATTGACCTATGCCTTGGACCTGCGATACCCCAAGAACATTAAATACACTTTGGAGGTCTTACAGAAACTTTTTCTGGATCTGGATCCACTGAAGCTTTCTACAAAGGTTAAAAAATACAGAGACTAAAAAATTACCTGATTGCCTAGATTGTTAGTTAGTGATGCATCCAAAATAAAAGTTTTTGTTTACATAATATATTTGTGGGTACGGTGTATATTTATTAAGAAATATTTTTGTTGTGTTTATATATTAAGTATATTTATATATGATATAATTTAGATGAATATAAATATATACATGTAAATATTTTCAAAATATACACTGTATGTGTGTGTATTTATATATACATAATAAATATATACCGTACACACACATTATGTAAACAAACTTTTATTTTGGATGCGATTAATCTGAATTAATCATTTTGTCTATCGTCCATGTTATGTTGCACATTGCAATGCAATTGTTAAAAAAATGCATTTTGGATGGGTGTTGTCTTTAATGTAAACAAAGCCTCAGGCCGTTTAATATTCGTCATGCCAAGTCATTTTTGATCAAATTTAGTTTGAAAGTTCCCATATGCAGAGCTCTGGCTAAAATTTTCATGTTTGGGTGAACTAACCCTTTAATGACATTATTTTTATCGTCTAATTGGAGAAGTTATGGTTTTAAATGTCAAAAAAAATTCATATTTGTTTTAATTATTTTTTGTGAATGAAATATATGAATTTTGTAGTATCCACAGTTCAGTGACTAAAATGTATTCAAGTCATTTGAAAAGTATGGAGTTGTGGTCAAATTTGACAAATAAATGTTTAATTAAAACTGTGTTTTGGTTATCATTTGGTTTTATTATACATATTGTAAAGTACTCATTGAGTAAATGGTAAATACAGTTTAAAAATATAAGTAAAAAGTAAAGGACATTTGTATATACAGCATGTAAATAAAATTATTTTTTTGTGTGTTTTTGATTTACTATTGAAATACTATTGCATTGATTAAGGATTTTAATTATAATTACTCATTTTATTTATGAGATCATTTAATCTAATTATTTGAATCTACTTACATTTTTAGTGTGTTTGATTTAGAATAACTATTGCATTGATTAAGGATTTTAATTATAATTACTCAATTTTATTTATGAGATCAATTAATCTAATTATGTAAATCTACTTAAATTTTTTTAGTGTGTTTGATTTAGAATTACTATTGCATTGATTAAGGATTTTAATTATAATTACTCAATTTTATTTATGAGATTAATTAATCTAATTATTTGAATCTACTTAATTTTTTTAGTTACATTCACTTGACTCTTAAAGTATATTTCAATGATTTCACATCTTTAGAATTTACTCAATATTTTTTAGTGTAAAAATGTTTCACCAAAAAAATTGAGTAGATCATAGTAAAAGTTTTTACAGTGCATTAGTGGACTTCCGCTGCCATCTAGTGCTTATAAATAGCAATTTTTCATACAACACTGTGTTTTTGACATTTATTACCATTATAGAGTTATTTTTTTGCCCAATCTCTCTTAAATTATCAACATTTTTTGTAATTATTGACCTCGAGAGTCTAGAGAAGAGTACTGCACTGATTTGATTGATTTTGAGTTAAAAACTGAAGGCTAGTTGACAAAAGCATGTTTTTAAAATAATCTCAAATACTTAAACAGTTTGATTGACTGCAGTGATCCTAGAGGCAAAGTTGATCAGAATTAGAAGATCCATCGTATGATATTAAGATATGGTGTATAAGTGAATATTATGAGCGATTTATTGCAATTTGAGGTCATTTAATATAGAAATACTGTGTTTTTGAGGTCTTTTTAACTGTTATAGCGCCAACTATGCTCCAATCTCCATGAAACGTTGCATGCTTGTTAAGAGTCATCTGACACATGTTTTCACCAAGTTTCGTAAAGTTTTGAGTTTTCGTTTAGGTTTCATAGGCTTATGGTTATGTGTGGCCAAGCCTCCTTTATAAATGACCCCGTTATAGCTAACCAAAGGACAAAATTCAACATTTTCTCGATAATAATTGATCTAGAGAGTCCAGAGAATATTACTGCAGTGATTTGATCGAGATTGAGCGAAAAACCAGGGACTAGTTCGCAAAAGTAGGTTTTTAACATATTTGTGAATATTTAATGAACGATTTGATGCACAGCATTAGTCCCAGAGACAAAGTTGTTCAGAATGAGGAGATCTATCATATGATATGAAGATCTAGTGTTTGTGTGAATATATGAACATGTTCCACAAACTGAGGTCATTTTAAACAGAAATATTGTGTTTTTGAGGTCTTTTTAACTGTTATAGCGTCACCTATTATCCGATCTCCATGAAACTTTGTATGCTTGTTAAGAGTCATGTGTCACATGTTTTCACCAGGTTTCGTAAAGTTTTGAGTTTTCATTTATGTTTCATAGGCTTATGGTTATATGTAGCCACGCCTCCTTTTTAAATGACCCCGTTATAGCTAACCAAAGTGCAAAATTCAACATTTTTTCGATAATAATTGATCTAGAGAGTCCAGAGAATATTACTGCAGTGGTTTTATCGAGATTGAGTAAAAAACCAGAGACTAGTTCGTAAAAGTAGGTTTTTGACATATTTGTGAATAATTAATGAACGATTTGATTTACAGCAATGGTTCTTGAGGCAAAGTTGTTCACAATGAGGAGATCTATCAAATGATATGCATATTGTGTGTATGTGTGAAACACCACGTGATTACAGAGCCAAAAAATGTTGTTAGCGCCAAATTGTGGCCGATTTCTTTCAAAATTCTTACAGACCTTTAGGGCCATGAGTCGAACATGCCCACCGAGTTTCGTTCCGATCGACCTCCGTTAACCTTGTCAAATTGGTGCTAAAACATGTTTGGCCAATGACGGCCATGTTTTTTGAGATACGCGAATGTCCTCATAATCGATTGTGCCCCTTTGGACCAAGATGCTGCATACCAATTTTGAAGTCGATCGGACCAACGGTTGCCTAGTTATAGCCATTTATATTTTTTTTCTGTCTTATAGCGCCCCCAAGTGGCAAAGCTTCGCACTTTTTTTTATTTGACCAAAGATTGGGCTCATACACATGTGTACTGAGTTTGGTGATGATATCTCATTCCGTTCAAGAGTTATACTTCAAGCAACATTTGGCTAACGTTAGCATAGATGCTAATTGGCGTACTATTTCGCGTGAAAATCGAAATTTCTACTTTTTTTCGATAATTATTGATATTCAGTGTCCAGAGAGTGTTTCTGCAGTGGTTTGGTTCTGAACGGGCAAAAAACCTAGGACTAGTTCGCAAAAGTAGGTTTGGGATATAGGTCAATTTTGCAGAAAAACCGTGCGTCGTAGAGAAAATCCGTCAGAATCCAGTTTTCTTTGGTCTGAACCAAGGATCGCAACGATGTAAAGTTTTTGAGTCTATGACAAACGGTGTACGAGCTATAGCCAAAAACGTCTAAAAATTTAGTTTTTTTGCGCTGTAGCGCCACCTATGGGCCGATTGGGCTGAGACTTTGATACGTTCTCCCCAAATTGAGCTCTACGATCTGACCGAGTTTCAAGTCTCTAGGCCTTACGGTTTGGGCTGCACGATCAGTTTTAGGGAAGAAAAAAAAAATTATTGCAATTATAATTAACAATATAGCTGCAAGCAGCAATCACCGGGGTTCGAGCCTGAAGGTGGTAAAATTTTAGAGTCTAGGCCAACCTGGATGTATAGCTGACACTCAAACACATTGAAAATGGACAATAGGCTCAGAGACACAGACACAGACACACACACACACATAGAAATGAAATGGTTAAACTATCATATTAATAATCATTAAGCTTGCTTACACACACACACACACACAAACAGAGAGAGACACACTCATATACGGACATACATGCACACATATTTTGTTGCAGATATAGATATTTGAAATAAATGACAGGTGACAATACTTTTTGCAAGTCTTCTCTTTTTAAGAGTTTATATAGTCATTTTCAGGTTTCTCTGTGATCATAATATGACAAAATTGTAAAAACCTATACATCTGTATGAACAACATGGTAAACCTGAATTAAATGTGATTTTAAATGTTATAACAGTGATTTATAACATCTCCATCAGAAACCCATGGACTGTACTGTTTTATTGTTTAATAAGCCCATTAGTGGTCTTCCGCTGCCATCTAGTGGTTATAAATAGCAATTTTTCATACAACACTGTGTTTTTGACATTTATTACCATTATAGTGTTATTTTTTGCCCAATCTCTCTTAAATTATCAATAAAAAAATATAATTATTGACCTCGAGAGTCTAGAGAACAGTACTGCACTGATTTGATTGATTTTGAGTTAAAAACTGAAGGCTAGTTGACAAAAGCATGTTTTTTAAATAATCTCAAATACTTAAAGAACAGTTTGATTGACTGCAGTGATCCTAGAGGCAAAGTTGATCAGAATTAGAAGATCCATCGTATGATATTAAGATATGGTGTATAAGTGAATATTATGAGCGATTTATTGCAATTTGAGGCCATTTAATATAGAAATACTGTGTTTTTGAGGCCTTTTTAACTGTTATAGCGCCATCTATGCTCCAATCTCCATGAAACTTTGTATACTTGTTAAGAGTCATCTGACACATGTTTTCACCATGTTTCGTAACGTTTTGAGATTTCGTTTAGGTTTCATAAGCTTTTGGGTATATGTGGCCATGACCCTTTCTTAAATGACCCGTTATAGCTAACCAAAGGACAAAATTAAAATTTTTATTTGATAATTATTGATCTGTAGAGTCCAGATAATATTACTGCAGTGGTTTGATCGAGATTGAGCGAAAAACCAGGGACTAGTTTGCAAAAGTAGGTTTTTAACATATTTGTGAATAATTAATGAACGATTTGATGCACAGCATTAGTCCCAGAGACGAAGTTGTTCAGAATGAGGAGATCTATCATAAGATATGAAGATCTAGTGTATGTGTGAATATATGAACATTATCTACAATTTTAGGTCATTTTATACACAAATATTGTGTTTTTGAGGCCTTCCTAACTGTTATAGCGCCACCTATGGTCCGATTTCCATGAAACTTTGTATGCTTGTTAAGAGTCATGTGTCACATGTTTTCACCAAGTTTTGTAAAGTTTTGAGTTTTCGTTTATGTTTCATAGGCTTATGGTTATATGTGGCCACGCCTCCTTTTTAAAATGAGCCAGTTATAGCTAACCAAAGGACAAAATTCAACATGTTTTCGATAATAATTGATCTAAAGAGTCCAGAGAATATTACTGCAGTGGTTTGATCGAGATTGAGCAAAAAACCAGAGACTAGTTCGCAAAAGTAGGTTTTTGACATATTTCTGAATAATTAATGAACGATTTGATTTACAGCAATGGTTCTTGAGGCAAAGTTGTTCATTATGAGGAGATCTATCAAATGATATGCATATTGTGTGTATGTGTGAAACACCACGTGATTACAGAGCAAAAAAATGTCGTTAGCGCCAACTAGTGGCCAATTTCTTTCAAAATTCTTACAGACCTTTAGGGCCATGAGTCGAACATGCCCACCGAGTTTCGTTCCGATCAAACTCCGTTATCCTTGTCAAAATGGTGCTTAAACTTGTTTGGCCAATGGCGGCCATGTTTTTTGAGATACGCGAATGTCCTCATAATCGATTGTGCCCCTATGGACCAAGATGCTGCATACCAATTTTGAAGTCGATCGGACCAACGGTTGCCTAGTTATAGCCATTTATATGTTTTTTCTGTCTTATAGCGCCCCCAAGAGGCAGAGCTGCGTACTTTTTTTTATTTGACCAAAGATTGAGCTCATACACATGTGTACCGAGTTTGGTGATGATATCTCATTTCGTTCAAGAGTTATACTTCAAGCAACATTTAGCTAACGTTAGCATAGACGCTAATTGGCGTACTGTTTTGTGTCAAAATCAAAATTTCAACTTTTTTTCGATAATTATTGATATTCAGTGTCCAGAGAGTATTTCAACAGTGGTTTGGTTCTGAACGGGCGAAAAACCTAGGACTAGTTCGTCAAAGTAGGTTT
>JALXFT010002862.1:0-26505 GCA_023376895.1 Aspiorhynchus laticeps | reverse complement strand
GTAAATCCCAGACACAACAGGACAGAGTTCATTCGGCGTGACAGTCTGCTCAGAGTCCCTTAAAAACTTGCCTTCACCTACCACAAAATTAAGGCCTTTGCAGCGTGGACCACCTGCTTGCCAGACAGCCATTTCAGCACAAAGAGAACAAAAGCCACCCTCTGTTTCCGCCCAGTTTCGAACTGGTGACCTTTTGCTTGTAAGGCAAACGTGAGAACCGCTACACTACGGAAACCTGCAGCCAGGAATGGCTCTGACCTTTCCGTCACACGCTTCTTGGAACGCAAATCAAACTACATATTGCGTTGCGCTCTTCAATCTGCAAATACCTTCTATTTTTAGCAGAAAACCAAGCATTTTTTCCAGTGCTCTGCAGGAATCCTCAGTGGTCGTTTCTTTTGAATTGTTTTTTCTTTGTAAACCACTGTTGTAAACCACTGCGCTCACCAAGGGTAATCTAGGGTGTTGATACCTGCCTACATCCTTTTTGTCACCCCCTTACTCCAAAACGTGAGCAGTAAAAGACACAAATGTCAAGGCAATGTCAAATTCAAGGCAATGCATTCTCTTTTCTCATGCCCCCATCTGAGAAGATGTAGAAAAAAAGAGTCCAAATAATGACCCCTGTAGCATGTAGCATTCCAAATGCTAAGTGACTTCAGCTCATGATGGGACCGTCCATCTGGTATTTTATGGTGTAAGGGCTGGGCCAGCGTAAGAAAAAGCCATGCTTTATTTAGTGATGTAAGGGCTGGGCCAGCGTAAGAAAAAGCCATGCTTTGTTTAGTGATGTAAGGGCTGGGCCAGCGTAAGAAAAAGCCATGCTTTGTTTAATGATGTCGGGGCAGTGTCGTTCGCTGGTGGCAAAGCCTTGCTTTCTCAACTCCTCGTTAGTATAGTGGACAGTATCTCCGCCTGTCACGCGGAAGACCGGGGTTCGATTCCCCGACGGGGAGAGCTAGTTCTTTTCTGCTGCAGAACGACCCATCCAAAAGTTTCTGGTGCAGCCAGAGGTCACAGAAGGATTTCTGCTTCGACATCAGCCCGAGCCAAAGGAAATGCGTTGGCCGGGAAGCGAACCCGGGTCAACTGCTTGGAAGGCAGCTATGCTCGCCACTATACCACCAATGCATGTGGTGGTTGCTGGCTTGCGCGGTCAGTAAGAATGCTCGAAGCGCATGAGTCGCTGACAGGGCTAGAGGAGCTGAAGAGATCTTTGTTTGGGCCCGTCTCTAAAGACCAGGGTTTGGATCCCGTCACGTATGAGAAAGCGCTGTCTTTACATGCTGGCTAAATATATATGAAGGCGTGACGCAGGAACCGCAAAGGCTGCAAACACAGACAATGACCAGCTGCGCATATTTCCACCGTGTGTTGGCGGACTGACTATTCATTCTGCTCTTGACATTCCGGTATAGCTCTACTGTGAGCAGAGTCCCCAAAAATACAGATCACTCGCAAAAGTTCCCCTCCACGGAAATCTTTAGTAAAAGGCGAAAGATTTATGCGACAATGAAGAGAAACTCGAGCTGTGTCTCCGCCCCCTTGTGCCTGTGCGCTCCCTGTTGTAAACCACTGCGCTCACCAAGGGTAATCTAGGGTGTTGATACCTGCCTACATCCTTTTTGTCACCCCCTTACTCCAAAACGTGAGCAGTAAAAGACACAAATGTCAAGGCAATGTCAAATTCAAGGCAATGCATTCTCTTTTCTCATGCCCCCATCTGAGAAGATGTAGAAAAAAAGAGTCCAAATAATGACCCCTGTAGCATGTAGCATTCCAAATGCTAAGTGACTTCAGCTCATGATGGGACCGTCCATCTGGTATTTTATGTTGTAAGGGCTGGGCCAGCGTAAGAAAAAGCCATGCTTTATTTAGTGATGTAAGGGCTGGGCCAGCGTAAGAAAAAGCCATGCTTTGTTTAGTGATGTAAGGGCTGGGCCAGCGTAAGAAAAAGCCATGCTTTGTTTAATGATGTCGGGGCAGTGTTGTTCGCTGGTGGCAAAGCCTTGCTTTCTCAACTCCTCGTTAGTATAGTGGACAGTATCTCCGCCTGTCTATACCACCAACGAATGTGGTGGTTGCTGGCTTGCGCGGTCAGTAAGAATGCTCGAAGCGCATGAGTCGCTGACAGGGCTAGAGGAGCTGAAGAGATCTTTGTTTGGGCCCGTCTCTAAAGACCAGGGTTTGGATCCCGTCACGTATGAGAAAGCGCTGTCTTTACATGCTGGCTAAATATATATGAAGGCGTGACGCAGGAACCGCAAAGGCTGCAAACACAGACAATGACCAGCTGCGCATCTTTCCACCGTGTGTTGGCGGACTGACTATTCATTCTGCTCTTGACATTCCGGTATAGCTCTACTGTGAGCAGAGTCCCCAAAAATACAGATCACTCGCAAAAGTTCCCCTCCACGGAAATCTTTAGTAAAAGGCGAAAGATTTATGCGACAATGAAGAGAAACTCGAGCTGTGTCTCCGCCCCCTTGTGCCTGTGCGCTCCCTGTTGTAAACCACTGCGCTCACCAAGGGTAATCTAGGGTGTTGATACCTGCCTACATCCTTTTTGTCACCCCCTTACTCCAAAACGTGAGCAGTAAAAGACACAAATGTCAAGGCAATGTCAAATTCAAGGCAATGCATTCTCTTTTCTCATGCCCCCATCTGAGAAGATGTAGAAAAAAAGAGTCCAAATAATGACCCCTGTAGCATGTAGCATTCCAAATGCTAAGTGACTTCAGCTCATGATGGGACCGTCCATCTGGTATTTTATGTTGTAAGGGCTGGGCCAGCGTAAGAAAAAGCCATGCTTTATTTAGTGATGTAAGGGCTGGGCCAGCGTAAGAAAAAGCCATGCTTTGTTTAGTGATGTAAGGGCTGGGCCAGCGTAAGAAAAAGCCATGCTTTGTTTAATGATGTCGGGGCAGTGTTGTTCGCTGGTGGCAAAGCCTTGCTTTCTCAACTCCTCGTTAGTATAGTGGACAGTATCTCCGCCTGTCACGCGCGGGCCAGCCGTGGATAGTTGTAATTCACTGACAGCCAATCAGATTGCAGCATTTCAGCAGCTTGCCAAAGAGCGGAAATGATGTCACAGCCAATCAGATTTTTTCATGCATTTATTTTTTTTTTATTTACCATTAATGGTCTAAACCATTATTTTACTAAAGATTTCCGTGGAGGGGAACTTTTGCGAGTGATCTGTATTTTTGGGGGCTCTGCTCACAGTAGAGCTATACCGGAATGTCAAGAGCAGAATGAATAGTCAGTCCGCCAACACACGGTGGAAAGATGCGCAGCTGGTCATTGTCTGTGTTTGCAGCCTTTGCGGTTCCTGCGTCACGCCTTCATATATATTTAGCCAGCATGGAAAGACAGCGCTTTCTCATACGTGACGGGATCCAAACCCTGGTCTTTAGTGACGGGCCCAAACAAAGATCTCTTCAGCTCCTCTAGCCCTGTCAGCGACTCATGCGCTTCGAGCATTCTTACTGACCGCGCAAGCCAGCAACCACCACATTCGTTGGTGGTATAGTGGCGAGCATAGCTGCCTTCCAAGCAGTTGACCCGGGTTCGATTCCCGGCCAACGCATTTCCTTTGGCTCGGGCTGATGTCGAAGCAGAAATCCTTCTGTGACCTCTGGCTGCACCAGAAACTTTTGGATGGGTCGTTCTGCAGCAGAAAAGAACTAGCTCTCCCCGTCGGGGAATCGAACCCCGGTCTTCCGCGTGACAGGCGGAGATACTGTCCACTATACTAACGAGGAGTTGAGAAAGCAAGGCTTTGCCACCAGCGAACGACACTGCCCCGACATCATTAAACAAAGCATGGCTTTTTCTTACGCTGGCCCAGCCCTTACATCACTAAACAAAGCATGGCTTTTTCTTACGCTGGCCCAGCCCTTACATCACTAAATAAAGCATGGCTTTTTCTTACGCTGGCCCAGCCCTTACACCATAAAATACCAGATGGACGGTCCCATCATGAGCTGAAGTCACTTAGCATTTGGAATGCTACATGCTACAGGGGTCATTATTTGGACTCTTTTTTTCTACATCTTCTCAGATGGGGGCATGAGAAAAGAGAATGCATTGCCTTGAATTTGACATTGCCTTGACATTTGTGTCTTTTACTGCTCACGTTTTGGAGTAAGGGGGTGACAAAAAGGATGTGGGCAGGTATATTAATGGTCTAAACCATTATTTCACACAGCTTTGTGCTTTTTATGAAACAAAATTATAGAATTTAACAATGCATTACAGTGTTTTACATTTTTTGCCTTTTTGGATTACAAAGCAGTGTTATGAATAAATTATTAATAATAATAGTAGTATAACATTCTATGGTTATATTAAATGGCTTTTGAAATGTAAATAAGAGGCATTTATATTGAACTCAAACTTAGTAATATTCAAGTATTGAATGAAAATAGATTGAGTGATGTCACACTTAAGTTAAAAGATCACTTAAGTGTTTCCAAAATCATAGAAACTGCAAAATATAAGTCCTATGAAGTAGAACATAGCACTCATGAAGCAATTTGTCATTTTCAGTTGTTTTTATTAAATGTTTTAAGCACTTTTTAAGATTAATACTGTAAATATCGATCCAAAATAATAAAGTCGAAATAAAAATAGAATTCTGACAACATATGCAGAGTTAATTTGCAAAAACAGATAACTCCATTTTTAACAATTTTCAAAAATCATGTTTTTTCATTGTGCATTCCAATTAATCTCAATCAAACTGCAGTTGGGTTATTTTGATTAGGTAAAAAAATAACTAAAAATACTACTACTAACACACAATAAAAAAACGATAACATAAAAAACAGTGTTATCTGTTTTTGCAAATATACTCTTCATATACATATTACAATCTCACAGTGAAAAATATACAAATCACAATATACAGTATATACAAGAGTGAAATATTTCTAAGGGGTGAAATATCAATTATTTTATTTTTTTCTGTCTTTCCATGTTGTAAAATGCAGACTCGTTAAACTCTGTCCGGGTCATCTCTTTCTGAATGCCCTGAGGTTGGTAAATGGAGGGCAATAAACATATTTCCCTGCTACGCCAGGAAAGCCTGTGTATGTGAGGACTGTTTGGACCCTGCTTCAGTTCCAGTTTACAAAATCTGCACAAGCGACTAACGTGTTCAGTTTCAGGCCTTTTGTTTCCACCTGTTTCTTTGTAGCCTCAAGTTCTCTCTCAAAGAACTCCATTTCCATAATGTCTTGGAATGGCATTCTGGGGTTTGTTAGTCCTTCATCACTGTAAGCATTAAAAACCTTTGTGGAACAGTAGAAGTACCTGACAGGGCCTTGCTGATTAAGAAAAAAGTGGATAGAGGAACCATCTTTGGCTGTCCACATGCAAGACAAGTCTTTGTTTGTTTCTTCTTCTCCTGCTCAGGTTGCTGCTGCCGCACCATAATACAATTATGCCAATGGTGTCATGAGTTAGGAGTGTGGTCAGAGCGGGTGCTGGTGGCTTCATTGTTACCACTGGCACACTGGTTGTTTTACTACCCACTTTCAAGACGTTTCTCTGGAGTTGTTTAATGAAGAACTGGTGTTCAGCAGTTTGGCCAGGTGCTTGACATACTGTGAAATGTGCAGGTTTGTGGTTGATTGGAGCATGCTGTTTGGATCTTTGTGGACCATTGCTGCATACCACTGAGGATGTCCTTCTTCCCATGGTGTTTATCAATGGGCTCCGCGTTTGTGGTCCAGTACAAACACCAGCCACCGGTCTTCACAGTTCCAGTACGGGTCGCAGGCGAGGCCAGCATAGGCAGAGGTGGCATATATGTACTTCCTACAAAGAGGGGCAAAAATGAATTAATTTCTGCATTCTGAAAATTATAATTGAGGCTCAACGTGGTAACAATGATATGAGGACAGCGAGGGCACAGACAGTGTAGCAGTGGTGTCTGCAACAAGTTGAATATTTAGTTTAATGTGTAAGAAAACAGAGTTTCTGCAGGTTTTATGAAGGTGAAGTTAAGACCTTTTTAAGGCCAAGTAAATCAAATTTGAGGAACAAATGAGGAAAAACACATATGTTCTGTAGAATGTAAATGTCTGGAGAGAAACACAATGAGTTGTATCAACTTTAGAGTTTGAAAATACAACTTTCAACAGATATTCATATTTTTTTTTTATTCATTTTTACAAAAACTCCAGACACTATAATATGGAAATATCTTTTACTGCAGCTTCAGATCATGCTGCAAAAAAGTGATGTTCTTCCTCAGTATTTTTGTCTTGTTTTCCAGAGCAAATGCCTAAAGATTCTTAAATAAAGACACATTTACTGGAGATACAAAATGACATAAAATACAAAGTCTTGTTTGAAGTGATTTTGTGATTAAAAGAAGAACTAATATCTGCCATTTGGCAAAAAAAGTAACCTTAATTTAAAGGGAAGTTTTGATAACTCTGACAGATAGTTGTTATTGTTTTAAGAATAAACTCATTTCATTTTATTACATTTTTCATTTACATTTGCATCTGAAATAAACATATCTTGATTGAAAGATGTTTGATATTTGTATTGGAAAACAAGAGGAAGAGATTAATTCACTTTTTGCTTTGCATCCAACATTTAATGACATCATTTTATGAATTTTTCTGTTCTGATTTAAACATTTCTTAAGCCATTAATTTGTGTAAAGGTAAATTAAGACATTTTAAAACTTAAAAACCTGCAGAAACCCTTTTGTGTATGATGTTAATGTGTCCAATATTTACCTGTATCTGACAGGGAACCATAACAAGATGACAGCAAGGGCACAAGCAGAGTAGAAACAGTGGTCTCTACAAGAACAACAACATACAAATATTACAAAAAGCAAAAATAATTATACACACACACACACACACACACACACACACACACATATATATTACAACCATGAAGTTACTATAGTAAAACTGTAGTAATCCTGCTGTTCTTAACAGATTGATTTTTTTTAGTTACAATTGCATGGCTGTACTGCAAATATAATGCTCAATACAGTAGCAATAATGGTAGATTTATTGTTCTGATTCTACTACTAATACACCATGGCTAAATTATGGTTACTATCATAAAACAGGTTTAGAAAACATTTCTGAACATGTAATCTCATTACAAAAATGAAAATAATGGTTAGGCCCATTCATAATGTAGTTTGTAATCAACAGATGACATGTTAATGATGACAAACAATACATAGAAACGTAATTTACAGCCATGTTCATTCATAATTTGGCATGCAAACAAATCGACCGAGCTAAACTATAGTAAACAAAACCCGACAGGGTAACAAAACGTAAACTGATGCCACAGAAAGTATCTTACCTTTGATAGATGCGCTGAGAATGCGTTGAATTAAACACCCGAGGCAGATCGCCGCTGTGTTTTCTTCTTTTATTGTTTATAACTGTGTGTTTTCATTCTCCGAGCCGGGATGAATATGGCGAATTCAAACTTCCCGCGGTGCCGAAAACACGGAAGTGCGCCACGAGAGCGCTAGCGGCCGAAAGAATATTGCATCCGTAGTGGTTTAGCACTACCATTGAGAATGAATGGGAAACGGTTTAGGGCCGTTTAGCTAAAGAATCCGCGGCCGCCGCGCGGGAGGCCCGGGTTCGATTCCCGGCCAATGCAGCAGCTTTGCTCTTTAACGTCAGGCCTCTTGTTGTATAAAAGCGGCAGCTGGATTTCCAACCACACACACTTCCTTGCAGCATTTTACACATTGGTGGTTCAGTGGTAGAATTGTCGCTTCCCACGTGGGAAACTCGGGTTCGGTTCCCAGTCAATGTTCTGTTAATTCAGAAGTGCATTTCTTTAAAAGGAAACTTGAAGCTGATGCGTACTTCCTTGAAGGAGCTCAATTGGAGTGTGCCACGAAAGATTCTCTCATAATCCATTTTGTACCTGCTTTTCAGCGTGGCTTCGCAAACCCGATTCCTAGTAAATGCACGATTAGCAGCAAGCGTTGGTCAGCACCCAGCACCAGCACCCGGCTCCGATTCCCGGCCGATGCAAGGACAGCCTCCTCTTAAGTAAGGTCTGTGATTCTTGTTTGAGGGAGCTCCAGCTGCATTTCCAACCTTGCGTGTCTTTTTGAGCCAGTCGGGCATATTCAACATATACATTTACATTTATGCATTTAGCAGACGCTTTTATCCAAAGCGACTTACATTGTATTCAAGTTACAGCTTTACATTTGATCAGCTCTTGCTTTCCTTGGGAATCGAACCTATGATCTTGGCATTGCTAGTGCCATGCTCTACCATTTGAGCTACAGGAAAGCCATATACATATACATATCAAAACTTAGCTAAAAAAAAATCTGTTTTTCAGGGTGCAGCATTTTACAGATAATAAATGGAAGCACTTTTGATAATGCTTTTTCATGTTTGTTCAATGAATTTCAAGCATTTACTTCTCATGCACCTGTGAAAGAGTCCTGAAGGCAATAACCTTTTACAGGCGGCAGGCAAGATAGGTCAGGGTTAAAATAAATAATGACAGTAAACTGACCTGTCTGTTGTCTCTGAAATACACCAAAAGAAATATATCCAGGGTTACTGCTGACCTGCGTGAACGTGGGATAAACTGCAATGCCAGTAATGTAAGATCCCTAAGACAGCGCTACAGGGGCACAAAGTGACCGCTGATCGTCATGGCAGTGTCAAACAGCATGTAACCCTGTGTCTCTCTTTCCCCTCCAGATGTGTTTGAGAACATGCAAGTGCCTTGGAGAAAGAGCGGGGTAACATCTCCCAGTAAGAACTGACAAATCTGGTGCAGTCCATGAGGATGAGATGCACTGTAGTTCTTATGGGAGCTGGTGGCCACAGAAGATAACGACTCTGACTTTTGCTACTGACCTCCCATTTGTTCAGAGACTCATTAGTCCACTTCTATTCATCAAATGCCTATGAAACTTGTTCAGTTTATCACTCCGTTGTTTAACTTGAGCATCAGCCGATATTCAAAAGGTCACAGGACCTCGAAATTCTGTACGTTGGTAGCCTAGGGCCCCCCGACTCGTGAGCCAGAGTTTTGGAAATATAGATCACTTCTAAGCATGTGTTTCTGCAGTTCAGAAATCTTTTCACATCAGGGCACTTGAGTTAAATCAAAAGGGTTTTAGGCGATGTGTGAGGAAGGGGCCTGCATGAGAGATTTTTTCCAAAATGTGCACGAACAACTTTGCGTTCGGGTAGACGCTTGTCCGCTCAATATGGTATTCGGGGCCCCTAGGCTACCAGAACGTGAAGTTTGGGGCCCCTAGGACCCCCAGGGGCCGAACGGGAACCGTTGACGCGCACAACTTATTCCTTTCATTTTCCTAGGTGTTTTGTGGACAGTGAGACAGAAAGGTCCAATCGCCCCGAAATGGACATATACGCCACGTCACGGTCCCCTGGGACAGCGTCCGGAGTTCCGTGTCCGTATCTGCCTCGATCGGCCAAAAAAAGACCCCCTTGACCGCGAACCACCTGTGAAGTTTCCATTAAATAAGTTGCAAGTGGGACGTTGAGTATACAGGGGTCAAAAGGTCACAGGAACTCGAAATTCGGTACGGTGGTAGCCTAGGGGCCCCCAAATAGGGGGCCAGAGATTCGGAAATATAGATCACTTCTAAGCATGTGTTTCTGCAGTTCAGATATCTTTTCACATCAGGGCACTTCAGTTACATTTACATTTACATTTACATTTAGTCATTTGGCAGACGCTTTTATCCAAAGCGACTTACAATTGGGGAGTACATAAAGCCATTCATCTTGAAGAGGCAATCAGACAGAGGAAGTGCTCGTAACACCAAGTCTCAGTCATTGTTCAAATAAGTACAAGCTAGCAAGGGAAGGAGAGAAAGATAAAGGGAAAGGTTTTTTTTTTTTTTTTTTTTTTTTTTATATCAAGTTTAGGATGAAGTCAAGTAGTGCCGAAAGAGATGAGTTTTCAGTTGTTGCTTGAAGATTGACAGGGATCCAGCAATCCGGATAGGGGTGGGAAGATTATTCCACCATCCAGGAATGGTGAATGAGAATGTTCTGGAGAGTGATTTTGAGCCTCTCTGTGATGGTACCACAAGGCGTCGCTCACTAGCAGATCTCAGTTAAATCAAAAGGGTTTTAGGCGATGTGTGAGGAAGGGGCATGAGAGATAGATTTTTTCCAAAATGTGCACGAACGACTTTGCGTTCGGGTAGACGCTTGTCCGCTCAATATGGTATTCGGGGGCCCCTAGGCTACCAGAACATGAAGTTTGGGGCCCCTAGGACCCCCAGGGCTGAACAGGAGCCGTTGACTCGCTCAACTTATTCCATTAATTTTCCATGGTGTTTTGTGGACAGTGAGACAGAAAGGTCTGATCACCCCTGAAATGGACATATACGTCACGTCACTGTCCCCTGGGACAGCGTCCGGAGTTCAGTGTCCGCATCTGCCCGATTGGCCGAAAAAGACCCCCTTGACCGTGAACCACCTGTGAATTTTCCATTGAATAAGTTGCGAGTGGGACGTGGGAGACACAGGGGTCGCAAAGGTCGCAGGGCCCCGAGATTCTTCAAAGGGGACTGCCATGGCCCCCCAATTCGGGTCCTGGAGTTTCGTGGCCCTAGATGCTTCCTGAGCCAATCAGGCACTGAGAAAGTAGCTGCTGCACAGGCCTTTCCCACACAGAGATCCATGTGAGACAGAGAGTTGTATGAAGAGCAATGAAATACATTTTTTGGCATCTCCCGACCTAGCCCTCTCGGTATGTCGTCGAGGGCCAAGTGACGCAACTTCCTGAGAAATTTGAGGCCCATCGGGCCACAGGGGGCCGAACGGGAGCCGCTGACTCGTGCAACTTATCCCATTGTGAAGGCACCCGTCAAATAAGTTGCACGTGGGCACTTCCTGTATGACTCTGCAAAATCACAGGAAGTGCCCACGTGCAACTTATTTAACGGGGCATCTACAGGTTTTCCGTGGACATTGCATTTTTAGGTGCAAGGTTCAAGGTTTTATGCAAATTAAGCCATTTTTCGTGCTCCAAAGTGCACAAAACTGGTGGAGGGTGTTTCCTGAGCACTGTACTGTAAGTATTACTAAATAAAATCATCGCAGCTATGAAATATGACATATTAATGCATTGTCCAAGGAAAGCCTGTGGAGGCCCCGTCAAATAAGTTACGGGTGGTCATGCACCATATATGGTGAAATTCACCAAAATCCAACTCCAAAATCCAACCTCAGCAAGTGCCACCTGTAACTTATTTGACGGGACCTACACAGGCTTACCGTATATAGACCTTTTTCAGGGTAAATATGAATATTGTTGAGCTGTAATGTACATGAACTTGTCAGACGGTGTTTCCTGGGTGTACCACTGTACATTTTGCATAATAAAATGATTATAAACTTAAATTATGACTTATTAATGCATTGTCCACGGAAAGCCTGTGGAGGCCCCGTCAAATAAGTTACGGGTGGTCATGCACCATATATGGTGAAATTCACCAAAATCCAACTCCAAAATCCAACCTCAGCAAGTGCCACCTGTAACTTATTTGACGGGACCTACACAGGCTTACCGTATATAGACCTTTTTCAGGGTAAATATGAATATTGTCGAGCTGTAATGTACATGAACTTGTCAGACGGTGTTTCCTGGGTGTACCACTGTACGTTTTGCATAATAAAATGATTATAAACTTAAATTATGACTTATTAATGCATTGTCCACGGAAAGCCTGTGGAGGCCCCGTCAAATAAGTTACGGGTGGTCATGCATCATATATGGTGAAATTCACCAAAATCCAACTCCAAAATCCAACCTCAGCAAGTGCCACCTGTAACTTATTTGAGAGGACCTACACAGGCTTACCATGGATAGACCTTTTTCAGGGTAAATATGAATATTTTTGAGCTGTAATTTACATGAACTTGTCAGACGGTTTTTCCTGGGTGTACCACTGTACTTTTTGCATAATAAAATGATTATAAACTTAAATTATGACTTATTAATGCATTGTCCACGGAAAGCCTGTGGAGGCCCTGTCAAATAAGTTATGGGTGGTCATGCACCATATGTGGTGAAATTCACCAAAATCCAACTCCAAAATCCAACATTAGCAAGTGCCACCTGTAACTTATTTCACAGGACCTACACAGGCTTACCATGGATAGACCTTTTTCAGGGTATATATGAATATTGTTCAATTGTAATGTACATTAACTTGTCAGATGGTGTTTCCTGGGTGTACCACTGTACGTTTTGCATAATAAAATGATTATAAACTTAAATTATGACTTATTAATGCATTGTCCACGGAAAGCCTGTGGAAGACCCGTCAAATAAGTTACGGGTGGTCATGCACCATATGTAGTGAAATTCACCAAAATCCACCTCCAAAATCAAACATCAGAAAGTGACACCTGTAACTTTTTTGACGGGACCTCCACAGGCTTACCGTGGACAGACCTTTTTCAGGGTAAATATGAATATTGATGAGTTGTAATGTACATGAACTTGTCAGATGGTGTTTCCTGGGTGTACCACTGTACATTTTACATAATAAAATGATTATAAACTTAAATTATGACTTATTAATGCATTGTCCACGGAAAGCCTGTGGAGGCCCCATCAAATAAGTTACGGGTGGTCATGCACCATATGTCAAGTCAAGTCAAGTCATCTTTATTTATATAGCGCTTTTAACAATACAGATTGTGTCAAAGCACTTAACAGTATCAAGTTGGAGGATAGAGTGTCAGTAATGTATAATAATAAGATTAAACACTCAATTTTCAGTTAAAGGCATTTCATTATTGAATTCAGAGATGTCATTGTCTAGCTCAGTATAGTTTAAATAGTATCTGTGAAATCCAATTGACGATAATCGCTAGAAATTAAGTGTCCCCAACTGAGCAAGCCAGAGGCGACAGCGGCAAGGAACCAAAACTCCCTCTGTGACAGAGTGGAGAAAAAAAAAACCTTGGGAGAAACCAGGCTCAGTCGGGGGGCCAGTTCTCCTCTGGCCAGGATATTATTGTTTATTTATTGTTTTAATTAAGATTTTAAATGTTTTATATTTCTATTTTAATATTGTTGCAATTTCTAACAATAATAGTATTATGTAGTTAGCTATTTTATTATATTTTTAGTTATTTGTTTTATTTTTATTTTTATTGTATTTTAAGTCGAGGTCTTCACTGGGATTATGTCCCCGGGGCCCATCCAGGAGTCCGGCCTCCGCCGACAATCTGGGCCGCAGTCATCATCTCCCGGCGCCAATCCACCATCTGATCCAGACACGGACTGAGAAACAGAATAAGAAAGAAACAGACTAATATTAGCGTAGATGTCAATATTTTTATGATGTAACAAGTACATCATGTGTTATGGGAAGTGTTCCCGGTTCCGGTTGATCTAATTAATGCAGCCTAACAATCCTTTAACGGATTTGAATAATAGAAGTGTATTAGTGTGTTATGTGTACGCCAGGTTAAAGAGATGGGTCTTTAATCTAGATTTAAACTGACAGAGTGTGTCTGCCTCCCGAACAGTGTTTGGTAGATTGTTCCAGAGTTTGGGCGCTAAATAGGAAAAAGATCTGCCGCCCGCAGTTGATTTTGATATTCTAGGTATTATCAAAAGGCCAGAGTTTTGAGAACGCAGTGGACGTGAAGGACTATAATGCGATAAGAGCTCGCTCAAGTACTGAGGAGCTAAACCATTCAGGGCTTTATAAGTAATTAACAAGATTTTAAAATCTATACGATGTTTAGTAGGGAGCCAGTGCAGTGTTGACAGAACCGGGCTAATGTGCTCATACTTCCTGGTTCTAGTAAGAACTCTAGCTGCTGCATTTTGAACCATCTGTAATTTGTTTATTAAGCGTGCAGAACAACCACCCAATAAAGCATTACAATAATCTAACCTTGAGGTCATAAACGCATGAATTAATATTTCTGCATTTGACATTGAGAGCATAGGTCTCAGTTTAGATATATTTTTAAGATGAAAAAATGCAGTTCTACAAATGCTAGAAACGTGGCTGTCAAAGGAGAGATTACTATTAAAGAGTACACCTAGGTTCCTGACTGATGACGAAGAATTTACAGAGCAGCCATCAAGTGTTAGACAGTGTTCTAGGTTATTACTTGTGGGGGTTTTAGGTCTGATAAGTAACACCTCTGATTTTTTCAGAATTTAGCAGTAAGAAATTACTCGTCATCCAGTTTTTTATATCGACTATGCATTCCATAAGTTTCTCAATTTGGTGCGTTTCACCAGGCCGTGAAGAAATATAGAGCTGAGTATCATCAGCATAACAGTGAAAGCTAACCCCGTGTTTCCTAATGATATTTCCCAAGGGTAACATATAAAGTGTGAAAAGTAACGGCCCTAGTACTGAGCCTTGAGGAACTCCATACTGCACTTGTGATCGATATGATACCTCTTCATTCACTGCTACGAATTGATGACGGTCAGATAAGTACGATTTGAACCATGCTAAGGCACTTCCACTAATGCCAACAAAGTTTTCTAGTCTATTCAAAAGAATGTTGTGATCGATAGTGTCGAACGCAGTGCTAAGATCCAGTAGAACTAATAGAGAGATACAACCACGATCAGATGATAAGAGTAGGTCATTTGTAACTCTAATGAGAGCAGTCTCAGTACTATGATACGGTCTAAATCCTGACTGGAAATCCTCACAGATATCATTTTTCTCTAAGAAGGAATATAATTGTGAGGATACAACCTTTTCTAATATCTTTGACAGAAAAGGGAGATTCGAGATCGGTCTGTAATTAACTAGATCTTTGGGGTCAAGTTGTGGTTTTTTAATGAGAGGCTTAATAACAGCCATTTAAAGTTTTTGGGGACATATCCTAATGACAATGACAAATTAATAATAGCCAAAAGAGGATCTATGACTTTTGGAAGCACCTCTTTTAGTAGTTTAGATGGAATAGGGTCTAACATACATGTTAGGGTTAGGTTAATATGTGGTGAAATTCACCAAAATCCAACTCCAAAATCCAACATTAGCAAGTGCCACCTGTAACTTATTTGACAGGACCTACACAGGCTTACCATGGATAGAACTTTTTCAGGGTAAATATGAATATTGTTCAATTGTAATGTGCATTAACTTGTCAGATGGTGTTTCCTGGGTGTACCACTGTACGTTTTACATAATAAAATGATTATAAACTTAAATTATGACTTATTAATGCATTGTCCATGGAAAGCCTGTGGAGGCCCCGTCAAATAAGTTATGGGTGGTCATGCACCATATATGGTGAAATTCACCAAAATCCAACTCCAAAATCCAACCTCAGCAAGTGCCACCTGTAACTTATTTGACGGGACCTACACAGGCTTACCGTGGATAGACCTTTTTCAGGGTAAATATGAATATTGTTGAGCTGTAATGTACATGAACTTGTCAGACGGTGTTTCCTGAGTGTACCACTGTACGTTTTGCATAATAAAATGATTATACTGTCCTTCAGTGTTTCCTGTGTACTGTACTCAATGTTTTACATAATAAAACCATTATTGTGGCCAGGGGACGAAAAGGCTTTTCGGGGTCACATAGGTTTTCAGGGGGACAAAGAGGCAGTTCTTGGTCATAGAGGTGCTCAGGGGGACAAATAGGCTGTTTCGCGGTCACACAGGCGGTCAGGGGGATGGATAGGCTTCTCGTGGTCACATAGGCGGTCAGGGGGACAAACAGGATGTATGAATGCAGCTGGTCATTGTCTGTGTTTGCAGCCTTTGCAGTTCCTGCGTCACGCCTTCATATGTATTTAGCCAGCATGGAAAGACAGCGCTCTCTTATACGTGACGGGATCCAAACCCTGGTCTTTAGTGCCGGCTGCAAGCCTTTTGCAAGCCTGCAACCACCACATGAGTTGGTGGTATAGTGGCGAGCATAGCTGCCTTCCAAGCAGTTGACCCAGGTTCTATTCCGGCCAACGCATTTCCTTTGGCTCGGGCTGATGTGAAGCAGAACTCCTTCTGTGACCTCTGGCTGCACCAGAAACTTTTGGATGGGTCGTTCTGCAGCAGAAAAGAACTAGCTCTCCTCGTCAGGGAATCGAACCCGGTCTTCCGCGTGACAGGCGGAGATACTGTCCACTATACTAACGAGGAGTTGAGAATGCAAGGCTTTGCCACCAGCAAACGACACTGCCCCGACATCACTAAACAAAGCATGGATTTTCCTTTGCTGGCCAGCCCTTACATCACTAAACAAAGCATGGCTTTTTCTTACGCTGGCCCAGCCCTTACACCATGTATACCAGATGGACGGACCCATCTGAGCTGGAAGTCACTACGGCTGGAATTTTTCACTGCTAGGGCATTATAATGCGACTGCCTTACATTTTTCTCATTCATGTCTTTTCATATTCACTCTAGAAGGGGGGAGAATGGGTTGCCTTGACATTTGCACATTGCCAGTTTGACATTGCCTGACATTTTGTGTCTTTTACTGCTCACGTTTTGGAGTAAGGGGGGGACAAAAAGCAAGTGGGCAGGTATCGGCACCCTAGATTACCCTTGGTGAGCGCAGTGGTTTACAACAGGGAGCGCACAGGAACAAGGGGGCGGAGACACAGCTCGAGTTTCTCTTCATTGTCGCATAAATCTTTCGCCTTTTACTAAAGATTTCCGTGGAGGGGAACTTTTGCGAGTGATCTGTATTTTTGGGGGCTCTGCTCACAGTAGAGCTATACTGGAATGTCAAGAGCAGAATGAATAGTCAGTCCGCCAAAACACGGTGGAAAGATGCGCAGCTGGTCATTGTCTGTGTTTGCAGCCTTTGCGGTTCCTGCGTCACGCCTTCATATATATTTAGCCAGCATGGAAAGACAGCGCTTTCTCATACGTGACGGGATCCAAACCCTGGTCTTTAGTGCCGGGCCCAAACAAAGATCTCTTCAGCTCCTCTAGCCCTGTCAGCGACTCATGCGCTTCGAGCATTCTTACCGACCGCGCAAGCCAGCATCCACCACATTCGTTGGTGGTATAGACAGGCGGAGATACTGTCCACTATACTAACGAGGAGTTGAGAAAGCAAGGCTTTGCCACCAGCGAACGACACTGCCCCGACATCATTAAACAAAGCATGGCTTTTTCTTACGCTGGCCCAGCCCTTACATCACTAAACAAAGCATGGCTTTTTCTTGCGCTGGCCCAGCCTTTATACCATAAAATACCAGATGGACGGCCCATCATGAGCTGAAGTCACTTAGCATTTGGAATGCTACATGCTACAGGGGTCATTATTTGGACTCTTTTTTTCTACATCTTCTCAGATGGGGGCATGAGAAAAGAGAATGCATTGCCTTGAATTTGACATTGCCTTGACATTTGTGTCTTTTACTGCTCACGTTTTGGAGTAAGGGGGTGACAAAAAGGATGTGGGCAGGTATCAACACCCTAGATTACCCTTGGTGAGCGCAGTGGTTTACAACAGGGAGCGCACAGGCACAAGGGGGCGAAGACACAGCTCGAGTTTCTCTTCATTGTCGCATAAATCTTTCGCCTTTTACTAAAGATTTCCGTGGAGGGGAACTTTTGCGAGTGATCTGTATTTTTGGGGGCTCTGCTCACAGTAGATCTATACCGGAATGTCAAGAGCAGAATGAATAGTCAGTCCGCCAAGACACGGTGGAAAGATGCGCAGCTGGTCATTGTCTGTGTTTGCAGCCTTTGCGGTTCCTGCGTCACGCCTTCATATATATTTAGCCAGCATGGAAAGACAGCGCTTTCTCATACGTGACGGGATCCAAACCCTGGTCTTTAGTGACGGGCCCAAACAAAGATCTCTTCAGCTCCTCTAGCCCTGTCAGCGACTCATGCGCTTCGAGCATTCTTACTGACCGCGCAAGCCAGCAACCACCACATGCGTTGGTGGTATAGTGGCGAGCATAGCTGCCTTCCAAGCAGTTGACCCGGGTTCGATTCCGGCCAACGCATTTCCTTTGGCTCGGACTGATGTCGAAGCAGAAATCCTTCTGTGACCTCTGGCTGCACCAGAAACGTTTGGATGGGTCGTTCTGCAGCAGAAAAGAACTAGCTCTCCCCATCGGGGAATCGAACCCCGGTCTTCCGCGTGACAGGCGGAGATACTGTCCACTATACTAACGAGGAGTTGAGAAGGCACGGCTTTGCCACCAGCAAACGACACAGCCCCGACATCACTAAACAAAGCATGGCTTTTTCTTACGCTGGCCCAGCCCTTACATCACTAAACAAAGCATGGCTTTTTCTTACGCTGGCCCAGCCCTTACACCATAAAATACCAGATGGACGGACCCATCATGAGCTGAAGTCACTTAGCATTTGGAATGCTACATGCTACAGGGGTCATTATTTGAACTCTTTTTTTCTACATCTTCTCAGATGGGGGCATGAGAAAAGAGAATACATTGACTTGAATTTGACATTGCCTTGACATTTGTGTCTTTTAAAGCTCACGTTTTGGAGTAAGGGGGTGACAAAAAGCATTTGGGCAGGTATCGGCACCCTATATTACCCTTGGTGAGCGCAGTGGTTTACAACAGGGAGCGCACAGGCACAAGGGGGCGGAGACACAGCTTGAGTTTCTCTTCATTGTCGCATAAATCTTTTGCCTTTTACTAAAGATTTCCGTGGAGGGGAGCTTTTGCGAGTGATCTGTATTTTTGGGGGCTCTGCTCACAGTAGAGCTATACCGGAATGTCAAGAGCAGAATGAATAGTCAGCCCGCCAAAACACGGTGGAAAGATGCGCAGCTGGTCATTGTCTGTGTTTGCAGCCTTTGCGGTTCCTGCGTCACGCCTTCATATATATTTAGCCAGCATGGAAAGACAGCGCTTTCTCATAAGTGACGGGATCCAAACCCTGGTCTTTAGTGCCGGGCCCAAACAAAGATCTCTTCAGCTCCTCTAGCTCTGTCAGCGACTCATGCGCTTCGAGCGTTCTTACCGACCGCACAAGCCAGCATCCACCACATTCGTTGGTGGTATAGACAGGCGGAGATACTGTCCACTATACTAACGAGGAGTTGAGAAAGCAAGGCTTTGCCACCAGCGAACGACACTGCCCCGACATCATTAAACAAAGCATGGCTTTTTCTTACGCTGGCCCAGCCCTTACATCACTAAACAAAGCATGGCTTTTTCTTGCGCTGGCCCAGCCTTTACACCATAAAATACCAGATGGACGGACCCATCATGAGCTGAAGTCACTTAGCATTTGGAATGCTACATGCTACAGGGGTCATTATTTGGACTCTTTTTTTCTACATCTTCTCAGATGGGGGCATGAGAAAAGAGAATGCATTGCCTTGAATTTGACATTGCCTTGACATTTGTGTCTTTTACTGCTCACGTTTTGGAGTAAGGGGGGTGACAAAAAGCATGTGGGCAGGTATCGGCACCCTAGATTACCCTTGGTGAGCGCAATGGTTTACAACAGGGAGCGCACAGGCACAAGGGGGCGGAGACACAGCTCGAGTTTCTCTTCATTATCGCATAAATCTTTCGCCTTTTACTAAAGATTTCCGTGGAGGGGAACTTTTGCGAGTGATCTGTATTTTTGGGGGCTCTGCTCACAGTAGAGCTATACCGGAATGTCAAGAGCAGAATGAATAGTCAGTCC
Source organism: Aspiorhynchus laticeps (assembly GCA_023376895.1). NCBI lineage: Eukaryota > Metazoa > Chordata > Actinopteri > Cypriniformes > Cyprinidae > Aspiorhynchus > Aspiorhynchus laticeps. The sequence continues at coordinate 6,846 of JALXFT010002862.1, read as the reverse complement.
GCCAACACACGGTGGAAAGATGCGCAGCTGGTCATTGTCTGTGTTTGCAGCCTTTGCGGTTCCTGCGTCACGCCTTCATATATATTTAGCCAGCATGGAAAGACAGCGCTTTCTCATACGTGACGGGATCCAAACCCTGGTCTTTAGTGACGGGCCCAAACAAAGATCTCTTCAGCTCCTCTAGCCCTGTCAGCGACTCATGCGCTTCGAGCGTTCTTACCGACCGCGCAAGCCAGCATCCACCACATTCGTTGGTGGTATAGTGGCGAGCATAGCTGCCTTCCAAGCAGTTGACCCGGGTTCGATTCCCGGCCAACGCATTTCCTTTGGCTCGGGCTGATGTCGAAGCAGAAATCCTTCTGTGACCTCTGGCTGCACCAGAAACTTTTGGATGGGTCGTTCTGCAGCAGAAAAGAACTAGCTCTCCCCGTCGGGGAATCGAACCCCGGTCTTCCGCGTGACAGGCGGAGATACTGTCCACTATACTAACGAGGAGTTGAGAAAGCAAGGCTTTGCCACCAGCGAACGACACTGCCCCGACATCATTAAACAAAGCATGGCTTTTTCTTACGCTGGCCCAGCCCTTACATCACTAAACAAATCATGGCTTTTTCTTACGCTGGCCCAGCCCTTACATCACTAAATAAAGCATGGCTTTTTCTTAAGCTGGCCCAGCCCTTACACCATAAAATACCAGATGGACGGTCCCATCATGAGCTGAAGTCACTTAGCATTTGGAATGCTACATGCTACAGGGGTCATTATTTGGACTCTTTTTTTCTACATCTTCTCAGATGGGGGCATGAGAAAAGAGAATGCATTGCCTTGAATTTGACATTGCCTTGACATTTGTGTCTTTTACTGCTCACGTTTTGGAGTAAGGGGGTGACAAAAAGGATGTGGGCAGGTATCAACACCCTAGATTACCCTTGGTGAGCGCAGTGGTTTACAACAGGGAGCGCACAGGCACAAGGGGGGGAGACACAGCTCGAGTTTCTCTTCATTGTCGCATAAATCTTTCGCCTTTTACTAAAGATTTCCGTGGAGGGGAACTTTTGCGAGTGATCTGTATTTTTGGGGGCTCTGCTCACAGTAGAGCTATACCGGAATGTCAAGAGCAGAATGAATAGTCAGCCGCCAACACACGGTGGAAAGATGCGCAGCTGGTCATTGTCTTGTTTGCAGCCTTTGCGGTTCCTGCGTCACGCCTTCATATATATTTAGCCAGCATGGAAAGACAGCGCTTTCTCATACGTGACGGGATCCAAACCCTGGTCTTTACTGACGGGCCCAAACAAAGATCTCTTCAGCTCCTCTAGCCCTGTCAGCGACTCATGCGCTTCGAGCATTCTTACTGACCGCGCAAGCCAGCAACCACCACATGCGTTGGTGGTATAGTGGCGAGCATAGCTGCCTTCCAAGCAGTTGACCCGGGTTCTATTCCCGGCCAACGCATTTCCTTTGGCTCGGACTGATGTCGAAGCAGAACTCCTTCTGTGACCTCTGGCTGCACCAGAAACTTTTGGATGGGTCGTTCTGCAGCAGAAAAGAACTAGCTCTCCCCGTCGGGGAATCGAACCCCGGTCTTCCGCGTGACAGGCGGAGATACTGTCCACTATACTAACGAGGAGTTGAGAAAGCAAGGCTTTGCCACCAGCGAACGACACTGCCCCGACATCATTAAACAAAGCATGGCTTTTTCTTACGCTGGCCCAGCCCTTACATCACTAAACAAAGCATGGCTTTTTCTTACGCTGGCCCAGCCCTTACATCACTAAACAAAGCATGGCTTTTTCTTCGCTGGCCCAGCCTTTACACCATAAAATACCAGATGGACGGACCCATCATGAGCTGAAGTCACTTAGCATTTGGAATGCTACATGCTACAGGGGTCATTATTTGGACTCTTTTTTTCTACATCTTCTCAGATGGGGGCATGAGAAAAGAGAATGCATTGCCTTGAATTTGACATTGCCTTGACATTTGTGTCTTTTACTGCTCACGTTTTGGAGTAAGGGGGTGACAAAAAGCATGTGGGCAGGTATCGGCACCCTAGATTACCCTTGGTGAGCGCAATGGTTTACAACAGGGAGCGCACAGGCACAAGGGGGCGGAGACACAGCTCGAGTTTCTCTTCATTGTCGCATAAATCTTTCGCCTTTTACTAAAGATTTCCGTGGAGGGGAACTTTTGCGAGTGATCTGTATTTTTGGGGGCTCTGCTCACAGTAGAGCTATACCGGAATGTCAAGAGCAGAATGAATAGTCAGTCCGCCAAACACGGTGGAAAGATGCGCAGCTGGTCATTGTCTGTGTTTGCAGCCTTTGCGGTTCCTGCGTCACGCCTTCATATATATTTAGCCAGCATGGAAAGACAGCGCTTTCTCATACGTGACGGGATCCAAACCCTGGTCTTTAGTGACGGGCCCAAACAAAGATCTCTTCAGCTCCTCTAGCCCTGTCAGCGACTCATGCGCTTCGAGCATTCTTACTGACCGCGCAAGCCAGCAACCACCACATGCGTTGGTGGTATAGTGGCGAGCATAGCTGCCTTCCAAGCAGTTGACCCGGGTTTGATTCCCGGCCAACGCATTTCCTTTGGCTCGGACTGATGTCGAAGCAGAACTCCTTCTGTGACCTCTGGCTGCACCAGAAACGTTTGGATGGGTCGTTCTGCAGCAGAAAAGAACTAGCTCTCCCCGTCGGGGAATAGAACCCCGGTCTTCCGCGTGACAGGCGGAGATACTGTCCACTATACTAACGAGGAGTTGAGAAAGCAAGGCTTTGCCACCAGCGAACGACACTGCCCCGACATCACTAAACAAAGCATGGCTTTTTCTTACGCTGGCCCAGCCCTTACATCACTAAACAAAGCATGGCTTTTTCTTACGCTGGCCCAGCCCTTACACCATAAAATACCAGATGGACGGCCCATCATGAGCTGAAGTCACTTAGCATTTGGAATGCTACATGCTACAGGGGTCATTATTTGGACTCTTTTTTTCTACATCTTCTCAGATGGGGGCATGAGAAAAGAGAATGCATTGCCTTGAATTTGACATTGCCTTGACATTTGTGTCTTTTACGCTCACGTTTTGGAGTAAGGGGGTGACAAAAACATTGGGCAGGTATCGGCACCCAATTACCCTTGGTGAGCGCAGTGGTTTACAACAGGGAGCGCACAGGCACAAGGGGCGGAGACACAGCTGAGTTTCTCTTCATTGTCGCATAAATCTTTCGCCTTTTACTAAAGATTTCCGTGGAGGGGAACTTTTGCGAGTGATCTGTATTTTTGGGGGCTCTGCTCACAGTAGAGCTATACCGGAATGTCAAGAGCAGAATGAATAGTCAGCCGCCAAAACACGGTGGAAAGATGCGCAGCTGGTCATTGTCTGTGTTTGCAGCCTTTGCGGTTCCTGCGTCACGCCTTCAATATATTTAGCCAGCATGGAAAGACAGCCTTTCTCATAGTGACGGGATCCAAACCCTGGTCTTTAGTGCCGGGCCCAAACAAAGATCTCTTCAGCTCCTCTAGCCCTGTCAGCGACTCATGCGCTTCGAGCTTCTTACGACCGCGAAGCCAGCACCACCACATTCGTTGGTGGTTAGTGGCGAGCATAGCTGCCTTCCAAGCAGTTGACCCGGGTTCGATTCCCGGCCAACGCATTTCCTTTGGCTCGGGCTGATGTCGAAGCAGAAATCCTTCTGTGACCTTGGCTGCACCAGAAACTTTTGGATGGGTCGTTCTGCAGCAGAAAAGAACTACTCTCCCCCGTCGGGGAATCGAACCCCGGTCTTCCGCGTGACAGGCGGAGATACTGTCCACTATACTAACGAGGAGTTGAGAAAGCAAGGCTTTGCCACCAGCAACGACACTGCCCCGACATCATTAAACAAAGCATGGCTTTTTCTTACGCTGGCCCAGCCCTTACATCACTAAACAAAGCATGGCTTTTTCTTACGCTGGCCCAGCCCTTACACCATAAAATACCAGATGGACGGTCCCATCATGAGCTGAAGTCACTTAGCATTTGGAATGCTACATGCTACAGGGGTCATTATTTGGACTCTTTTTTTCTACATCTTCTCAGATGGGGGCATGAGAAAAGAGAATGCATTGCCTTGAATTTGACATTGCCTTGACATTTGTGTCTTTTACAGCTCACGTTTTGGAGTAAGGGGGTGACAAAAAGCATTTGGGCAGGTATCGGCACCCTAGATTACCCTTGGTGAGCGCAGTGGTTTACAACAGGGAGCGCACAGGCACAAGGGGGCGGAGACACAGCTCGAGTTTCTCTTCATTGTCGCATAAATCTTTCGCCTTTTACTAAAGATTTCCGTGGAGGGGAACTTTTGCGAGTGATCTGTATTTTTGGGGGCTCTGCTCACAGTAGAGCTATACCGGAATGTCAAGAGCAGAATGAATAGTCAGTCCGCCAACACACGGTGGAAAGATGCGCAGCTGGTCATTGTCTGTGTTTGCAGCCTTTGCGGTTCCTGCGTCACGCCTTCATATATATTTAGCCAGCATGGAAAGACAGCGCTTTCTCATACGTGACGGGATCCAAACCCTGGTCTTTAGTGCGGGCCCAAACAAAGATCTCTTCAGCTCCTCTAGCCCTGTCAGCGACTCATGCGCTTCGAGCATTCTTACTGACCGCGCAAGCCAGCAACCACCACATGCGTTGGTGGTATAGTGGCGAGCATAGCTGCCTTCCAAGCAGTTGACCCGGGTTCGATTCCCGGCCAACGCATTTCCTTTGGCTCGGGCTGATGTCGAAGCAGAAATCCTTCTGTGACCTCTGGCTGCACCAGAAACTTTTGGATGGGTCGTTCTGCAGCAGGAAAAAACTAGCTCTCCCCGTCGGGGAATCGAACCCCGGTCTTCCGCGTGACAGGGGAGATACTGTCCACTATACTAACGAGGAGTTGAGAAAGCAAGGCTTTGCCACCAGCGAACGACACTGCCCCGACATCATTAAACAAAGCATGGCTTTTTCTTACGCTGGCCCAGCCCTTACATCACTAAACAAACATGGCTTTTTCTTACGCTGGCCCAGCCCTTACATCACTAAAAAAGCATGGCTTTTTCTTAGCTGGCCCAGCCCTTACACCATAAAATACCAGATGGACGGCCCATCATGAGCTGAAGTCACTTAGCATTTGGAATGCTACATGCTACAGGGGTCATTATTTGGACTCTTTTTTTCTACATCTTCTCAGATGGGGGCATGAGAAAAGAGAATGCATTGCCTTGAATTTGACATTGCCTTGACATTTGTGTCTTTTACTGCTCACGTTTTGGAGTAAGGGGGTGACAAAAAGATGTGGGCAGGTATCCACCCTAGATTACCCTTGGTGAGCGCATGGTTTACAACAGGGAGCGCACAGGCACAAGGGGGGAGACACAGCTCGAGTTTCTCTTCATTGTCGCATAAATCTTTCGCCTTTTACTAAAGATTTCCGTGGGGGAAGGGGACTTTTTTTGGGGTCTGTAATTTTTGGGGGCCCGCCAAACAGGTAAAGAGCCACGGATTGCGGCAGTTTGGGTTCCGCCCGCCCAAAAACCGTGGAAAGAAGCGCCCAACTGGGGTCCAAATGGTCTTTTGGGGCCCAAACCTTTGCCCTTTCCCTGCGGTCAGCCTTCAATTTTTAGCCAAGCCAGAAAACAGCGTTTTATAGTGGCGGATCCCCCAAAACCCGGGTTTTATTCCGGCCAACGATTTCCTTTGGCTCGGCTTGTCAAGCGAACTCCTTCGCCTTCGAAGTTTTAGGGCCGCGCAAAAAGCAGCCTTCCCCCAATCGGGTTTGGTGACAGGCGGAGATACTGTCCACTATACTAACGAGGAGTTGAGAAAGCAAGGCTTTGCCACCAGCGAACGACACTGCCCCGACATCAAAACAAAGCATGGCTATTTCTTACGCTGGCCCAGCCCTTACATCACTAAACAAAGCATGGCTTTTTCTTACGCTGGCCCAGCCCTTACACCATAAAATACCAGATGGACGGACCCATCATGAGCTGAAGTCACTTAGCATTTGGAATGCTACATGCTACAGGGGTCATTATTTGGACTCTTTTTTCTACATCTTCTCAGATGGGGGCATGATAAAAGAGAATGCATTGCCTTGAATTTGACATTGCCTTGACATTTGTGTCTTTTACTGCTCACGTTTTGGAGTAAGGGGGTGACAAAAAGATTGGGCAGGTATCCACCCTAGATTACCCTTGGTGAGCGCATGGTTTACAACAGGGAGCGCACAGGCACAAGGGGGCGGAGACACAGCTCGAGTTTCTCTTCATTGTCGCATAAATCTTTCGCCTTTTACTAAAGATTTCCGTGGAGGGGAACTTTTGCGAGTGATCTGTATTTTTGGGGGCTCTGCTCACAGTAGACTATACCGGAATGTCAAGAGCAGAATGAATAGTCATCCGCCAAAACACGGTGGAAAGATGCGCAGCTGGTCATTGTCTGTGTTTGCAGCCTTTGCGGTTCCTGCGTCACGCCTTCATATATATTTAGCCAGCATGGAAAGACAGCGCTTTCTCATACGTGACGGGATCCAAACCCTGGTCTTTAGTGACGGGCCCAAACAAAGATCTCTTCAGCTCCTCTAGCCCTGTCAGCGACTCATGCGCTTCGAGCATTCTTACTGACCGCGCAAGCCAGCAACCACCACATGCGTTGGTGGTATAGTGGCGAGCATAGCTGCCTTCCAAGCAGTTGACCGGGTTGATTCCGGCCAACGCATTTCCTTTGGCTCGGGTGATGTCGAAGCAGAAATCCTTCTGTGACCTCTGGCTGCACCAGAAACTTTTGGATGGGTCGTTCTGCAGCAGAAAAGA
>JALXFT010002861.1:0-29983 GCA_023376895.1 Aspiorhynchus laticeps | reverse complement strand
TTCTGTTCATTGTGAAGCGCTCCTGTTCAAGAGATGGCAGACAGCGCATCCTCTGTTTTTCCTATTTATTTTATAAAAGCATTGTGAGTCATTGTTGATATTGTGAGTGCATACAAATAAAAGTAGACCCTTTACAGTTCCGAATGATGTATTACTCTTACCTTTATGAGCAAAAAATATGGCGTATTTTAAGTTGTTTCCACTGTTAGAAAAAAATGTAAGTGATGGCACTGGTGACTCCATGTCCTGCAGAGCGCGCTTCAGTTTCTCTCTGCACAAACTATTGGATATGCATCTAACAGCGCACATTTATATAGGTTAAACATTTAAACTAACATTGTGATATGCTTGAACTGTTTTATATCTATAGATTTTATTTTAGACAAGTCGTGATGATTTGAGAAGGCTTTAAATTGATCAAACATAGGCTATGATCAACTCACTGCAGTGAAGTTTCCTGCGCGACTTTAACCGAGCAACGACACCGAGCACACACTTAAGTACCATCTCTATCTTCCCTCACACACTCTCCTTCCCTATCCTCTTTCCTTCCACCTCTATCATGTTTCCAAACCATTCCGGTTCTCTCTCAACCTCGCTCTAAAAACACAAGCAGACGGCAGCGTAATCATGCTAACCTGCGCCCTATCTCTACATCTTCTACTACACCTCTTTCTTTCTCTGTGGGTCTTTGGAATTGCCAGTCAGCTGTCAACAAAGCTGACTTCATTTCTGCTTTTTCCTTACAATCCACACTCAGCATCTTGGGCTTGACTGAGACCTGGATTCGTCCAGAAGACTCAGCTACCCCGGCTGCTCTCGCTCACAATTTCTCTTTCTCTCACACCCCAAGGCAAGTTGGCCGGGGTGGGGGCACTGGCCTGCTCATTTCAAACAATTGGAAATACTCAACCCACTCTCCCCTAGGCTATCACAACTCATTTGAATCTCATGCGATTACTGTAACAGATCCTATAAAATTCCAGATTGTGGTAATTTACCGTCCCCCTGGCCAAATTCTAGCCACCTTTCTAGAGGAGCTGGACGGGCTGCTGTCCTCTTTTATGGATGATAGCACTCCACTCTTAGTATTTGGCGATTTCAACATTCATCTAGACAGGCCTTATGCTACAGACTTCCATTCACTCCTAGCTTCATTTGATCTCAAACGCCTTACCATTACTGGCACGCACAAATCAGGCAACCAACTTGATTTAATTTACACACGCAATTGTACTACAGATAACATTCTGGTACAACCACTACTTATCTCTGACCATTTCTTCATTACATTTACTTTACATTTTGCTACCCGGGTGCCACCATCTCCCTTACCGGTTACTTTCAGACGTAACCTACACTCCCTTTCCCACTCCCTTCTTTCCTCTGTAGTATCCTCCTCTCTTCCCTCACCTACCCATTTCTCATCTCTGGATGTGAATACAGCTACTGACACTTTATGCACTACCTTAACCTCTTGTCTAGATGACATTTGTCCTCTCTCCTCCAGGCCAGCACGGGCTGCCCCTTCTAACCCCTGGTTATCCGATGTTCTTCGTGAGCATCGGACCAAACTCAGAGCGGCAGAGAGAAAATGGTGCAAATCAAACGATCCGTCAGACCTGAGTAGGTATCAGTCTTTGCTTTCATCTTTTTCTACTGAAGTCCACACTGCCAAATCCTCACATTTCCACAACAAGATCAACAGCGCTCCAGACATGCGTAATCTCTTCAGAACATTTCATTCTCTCCTCTGTCCCCCTCCTCCACCTCCCACCACTTCTATAACAGCTGACGACTTTGCCACTTTTTTCACAGACAAAACTAGAACAATCAGTAACCAGTTCTCACCTCCACACACACAGGACCTCCAACCAACCACATCCACTGCTCAAACTCCCATTTTCTCCTTCCGTCCCCTCACCGAGCCGGAAGTATCCAAACTTCTCCTCTCCAGCCATCCTACAACATGTCCTCTTGACCCAATCCCCTCTCACCTTCTCCAAGCAATCTCTCCCACACTCTTACCGGCACTCACGCACATTATCAACACATCTCTCCTCACAGGCATCTTCCCCACAGCGTTCAAGGAGGCTCGGGTAATCCCACTGCTCAAAAAACCTACATTAAACACTTCTCTTTTAGGAAACTACAGACCTGTCTCTCTCCTTCCATTCGTAGCGAAAACACTCGAACGAGTTGTCTTCAATCAGCTCTCATTGTTTCTTTCACAGTACAACAAACTGGATGCTAAACAGTCAGGTTTCAGGAGTGGCCATTCAACTGAGACTGTGCTACTCTCAGTCACTGAAGCCCTGCGAATTGCAAAGGCCGATTCCAAATCATCAGTCCTCATTCTGCTGGATCTTTCTGCTGCTTTTGACACTGTCAATCATCAGATCCTCCTGTCCACCCTCTCATCGCTGGGCATCACTGGGATTCCACTTTGCTGGTTTGAATCCTATCTCACCGGCAGGTCTTTCAGGGTGGCCTGGGGAGGGGAGGTATCCAAAACACATCAACTGGTCACTGGAGTTCCTCAGGGTTCGGTTCTTGGACCCCTCCTCTTCTCCACATACTCTACATCACTGGGTCCCATTCAGTTAGGCTCATCAATAATTACCCCATCAACTTCGGTCAGAAGTCATGGTGTAATCTTTGATGACCAGCTGACCTTCAAAGAGCACATTGCAAAGACTGCTCGATCTTGCAGGTTTGCCGTACACAACATCAGAAAGATTAGGCCCTTTCTGACAGAGCATGCTGCACAACTTCTTGTCCAGGCCCTTGCCCACGTGAAGCACCCGCCCTCAGGACAATTCAATGCTGGTCGGACCAATCGGACGCTATACTACAGGACTGTTTTGATCACGTGGACTGGGACATGCTCCGGGCAGCGTCTGATGACGACATAGAGGAGTACTCAGATTCTGTAACGTGTTTCATACGGAAGTGTATAGAGGATGTAATTCCGACCAAAATAATAAGCATCTATCCCAACCAAAAACCGTGGATTAACAGCGATGTTCGATCAGCCTTGTCAGCGCGGACATCTGCCTTTAAATCCGGAAACACTGACGATCGGAAACAAGCCAGTTACGATCTCAGGAGATCCATCAAAGCAGCCAAACGACAATATAAAAACAAAGTTGAAGAACAATTCAACAACAACAACCCAAGAAGCATGTGGCAGGGCATCAACAACATCACAGGTTTTAAAGGGAATAAACCAGCTACTGTGAACATTGCGGCCTCTCTACCGGATGAGCTGAATACTTTTTATGCTCGTTTCGAGGCTCATAACACCGCCCACACAGAGAGCGCTCCCACGGCTGCTGCAGAAGAGGTGAGTCCACTTTCCCTTTCTGTCGCGGATGTAACTCGATCCTTCAAACGGGTGAACATCCACAAAGCTGTGGGCCCGGATGGCATCCCAGGACGTGTGCTCAAAGCATGCGCTTACCAACTAGCTGGGGTTTTTACAGACATCTTCAATCTGTCCCTCTCTCTGTCTGTGGTTCCCTCATGCTTCAAGAAATCCACCATTGTGCCCATACCTAAGAAAAATAAAATCACATGCTTGAATGACTGGAGGCCCGTTGCTCTGACACCCATCTTCAGCAAGTGTTTTGAGAAGCTCATCAGAGACCACATATGCTCTGTGCTGCCTGCCTCACTGGACCCACTACAATTTGCATATCGCAGCAACCGTTCCACAGACAATGCTATTTGCCTTCACCCTGCATACTGCTCTCTCCCACCTGGAAAATAAGAACACCTATGTAAGGATGCTGTTCGTGGATTATAGTTCAGCATTTAACACCATAGTGCCTGCCACACTGGTTGAGAAGCTCCAGACTCTGGGACTGAACAGATCTCTGTGCAGCTGGATCCTGGACTTCCTGACAGGCAGAAGTCAGGTGGTCAGAATGGGCAACAACACCTCATCTCCCCTGATCCTCAACACTGGTGCCCCGCAGGGCTGCGTCCTCAGCCCGCTCCTGTACTCCCTGTACACACACGACTGTACAACTACACACAGCTCCAACGTCATCGTCAAATTTGCCGATGACACAACGGTGATAGGCCTGATCACCGACAACGATGAGACGGCCTACAGAGAGGAGGTGAGTACCCTGACTAAATGGTGCCAGGAGAACCACCTCTCACTCAACATCGACAAGACCAAGGAGCTGGTGGTGGATTTCAGGAGACAGAGCAGAGAACACACACCCATCTCCATCGACAAGACACCTGTGGAGTGGGTAAACAGCTTTAAGTTCCTCGGCGTTCACATCACCGAGGATCTCACATGGTCCACTCACACAGATGCAGTGCTGAAGAAGGCACATCAGCGCCTCTTCTTCCTGAGACGGCTGAGGAAGTTTGGAATGAGCCCCAGCATCCTCAGATCCTTCTACACCTGCACTGTGGAGAGCATCCTGACCGGCTGCATCACCGCCTGGTTTGGAAACAGCACCGCTGGCAACCGCAAAGCTCTGCAAAGGGTCGTGTGAACTGCCCGCCACATTGTTGGAGGTGAGCTTCCTTCCCTCCAGGACATCTACACCAGGCGGTGTATAAGGAAAGCCAGGAGGATCATCAAGGACTCCAGCCATCCATCCCACAGACTGCTCTCTCTGCTGCCCTCAGGGAGACGTCTCCGCAACATCCGATCCCGCACTAGCCGACTGAGGGACAGCTTTTTCCCTCAGGCTATCAGGCTAATGAACAGTCAGAACTAATTCACCCTACATCACACTCCCACTCACACATCATGCCATGCACTGCACTTTACCACCGTTCACTGGACTACACGCACACACTGCAATAATACAACCTATCTGCTATCACTGGATAACATACAATGCACATCCACGACATTGCATATGTATAATCTGTTGCACCTTTGCACAACAATCTATTGCACAACTAATCTGTTGTATATGTATAATCTGTTGCACCTTAACATATTACTATGTATAGATGTGTACATAATGTAAAATGTGTACATACAGTGTATTGGTAACTAAGTATGTCTGTATAGTACACTGTGTATATTGAGTATGTGTATGTGTATTATGCACATTGTCTTCTGTACAGTCTGTAAATATGTACTGTCTATATGTAAATTGTTTTGTTTTTTGCACTGTCTGGAGCACGCTCTCAAGAATTTCACTCACCAAGGCACTCGTGCTGTGGTGATGTGACAATTAAAGTGATTTGATTTGATTTGTCGTTTCTAGGCTGGACTACTGCAATGCTCTTCTGGCTGGACTTCCATCAAACACAATCAAACCTCTACAAATGATTCAGAATGCAGCGGCACGACTGGTCTTCAACGAGCCAAAAAGAGCCCATGTTACACCCCTCTTCATCTCCTTGCACTGGCTACCAGTTGCAGCTCGCATCAAGTTCAAGACACTGATGCTTGCATACAGAACGACCACAGGCTCAGCACCCTCCTACTTCCACTCACTATTACGAATCTACATCCCCTCCAGAAGTCTGAGATCTGCTAGTGAGCGACGCCTTGTGGTACCATCACAGAGAGGCTCAAAATCACTCTCCAGAACATTCTCGTTCACCATTCCTGGCTGGTGGAATAATCTTCCCACCCCTATCCAGAATGCTGGATCCTTGTCAATCTTCAAGCAACAACTGAAAACTCATTTCTTTCGGCACTACTTGACTTCATCCTAAAAAAAATCTTAATCTTTTCCTTTATCTTTCACTCCTTCCCTTGCTAGCTTGTACTTATTTGAACAATGACTGAGACTTGGTGTTACGAGCACTTCCTCTATCTGATTGCCTCTTCAAGATGAATCGCTTTATGTATTCCCCAATTGTAAGTCGCTTTGGATAAAAGCGTCTGCCAAATCACTAAATGTAAATGTAAATGTAAGAAAATAATTCATTGAATTTACACTTTTTTTAAGGTAAGTGGTTGCAATCAATGTGGCTATTTTAGCTACATTTAAATAAACAAATTAGGTCGACTAACTTTCAATTTCTTTTTTTTATTTAGGCTAAATGTAGCTCAAATAAATTGTTTGAAACCCCCCCCCCCCCCCCCCCAAAAAAAATGCGCGCACCCTTCGAAGAAATCCTGCAGGCGCCCCTGCTCTGGTCCTTACACTGGCTTCCAGTTACATTTAGGATTGATTTTAAAGTACTTTTACTCGTGTATAAATCACTCAATGGCCTAGGACCTAAATACATTGCAGATATGCTCACTGAATATAAACATAACAGACCACTCAGATCATTAGGATTGAGTCAGTTAGAAATACCAAGGGTTCACACAAAACAAGGGGAGTCTGCTTTTAGCTATTATGCCGCCCGCAGTTGGAACCAGCTTCCAGAAGAGATCAGATGCTGGTACTTTCCGTAATTTTTGAAGCTTGTCAAAAAAAAAAAATGAAGCTTCCAAAAGAGAATTTTTGCAGTGATGCCTTAGAACAGGGGTAGGCAACATCGGTCCTGGAGTGCCGATGTCCTGCAGAGTTTAGCTCCAACCCTGAAAAAAAACTCACCTGCCTGTAACCCTAGTAATTCTGAAGACCTTGATTAACTTGTTCAGGTTTGTTTGATTAGGGTTTGAGCTAAACTCTACAGGACAGCGGCACTCCAGGACCTACGTTACCTACCCCTGCCTTAGAAGAACCATTTTTGGTTCCCGAAAGAACATTTTAAGTAATACGAAGAAGCTTTTGTGGAATGGAAAGGTTCCATGGTTGTCCAATAAAGAACCTCATCATTCATTATATAAACCATTCTGCTAAATGGCTTCTTTTGTGTTCCTCAGATGGAAGAAAGTCATACAGGTTTGTGGTGACATGAAAGCATGTAAATGATGACGGATTTTTCATTATTGCGTTCACCTTCACCGAAAACCTGGACTTTAAATACACAACTTTAAAAACACATGCAGTTTGAAATGCATCAGCGGTGACACCTTAAAGTGTTCCTCCATTAAATTCAAAATGTTTAAGCCTCTAAAAACTCATTTGACACCCTGTGCGCTGACTATTTCCAGTCTGAATTTGTTATTCTTAAACTGTCCGCAATGAGGCCTGTGTTCCTGTCAAATGACAGCTGTCAAACTACAAGGCAGAATGTGTAAAATTGAATCACAGTTGAACACTGTAGAAAACAAAGGCCTGTCAGATAAATGCACACGGCAGAATAAATTGTGAGCCCGTTTGATTGGCAGCTCTAGGACGAAACGTACATTTACGAGAATAAATATGGCTGGAAAACTTTGAGTCCCATCAGGTGATGGACTGCGGGATCATTGCATTAAGACTTATTTGATGCTTCCTTCCCAACGGATGTGTGAAGTGTTGGGGAGACGGCATCACAAATGGTTGTGTTCCTGTCAAAAGTGAGCCGTGTTTGGAGATGGAACGTCCCGCTTATTCATCTGTGTGCGGATAGCGGCCTGAAGAATGGAGATGTGACAAAATCGCTTCTTTATAGAATAATGACGGCTGACACAAGGCCTAATGGATGCAGTGTTTTTAATCTCTGTGAAGGCTCAGCCTTCAGATGGACTCGGCTGCCAGGCCTACAGGTGTGCTGTGACAGCCTGTCTATTCTACTGCTCATCACTCACGCCGAGCAGAGACGACCAGCTTCACTTCAGCTCCATCCGCTCGGCCGCTGTATTGGACTCGATAGCAAAGCGGAGGGGAGTGGCACCAAAACCCGGGCTGAAATCCGCCCACAGCTTCTCTGGCGTCTTTATACAGAGGTTAAAAGAGTCAAGTCCAATGTTGCGCAGAATACGTCAAGTTTGCTATGACAGGAAGAAGAGCAAGTTAGCTTAGTCAGGAACACGCTTTCAAGCTGCAGATAAACTGCTGGATATCAGAGGAAAGACATTCAGATCATTCATGAAATGGATTTTATATAGTCAAGAATCTTAACAGAAAAACAATATTAAATAGTTGACTATAGTATTTTGAACATTTATTTTTACGTTTGTCAAGTGCCTTTTGTGCCCACTTCCATGACATTTAACATATGACAAATCCATATTCTTTTATGTATTTGTTAATTTTCAACTTTTTTTATTTTAATTTTTTTAAGCATTAGTGCGAGTTCTAATAGTCGTGCAAAGTTAATAATATAACTAGTGAAAAAATATTGTCCCAATTATATATATAATTGGTATTATCAAGGTTAAAAACGTGTATCTTGAAAATATAAGAAGTTGTGGAAAATTCCCTCCAAGGTCAAAGTTCAGAGTAAGGAAATGCTGTTCAAATTTATTCTTGGTTTTGGTTGTAGCTAGAAGGGATACAGCTCCGACCGGAAACTAATAATGAAATTTAATTTTCTACTTATTAGATTGTGTTTTATTAACATCTACACCTACCCCAACCCTAAACCTACCCCTTGCAATAATGCAAAAATAGTAATTATTGTTGTACAGTGTGACAAAAATTACGCTGTATTGATGTGCGCATGCCCAGTAGCACCATATGTATCCCTTCTAGCCTTAACCCATTTGGGTTTTTCTGCACCAGTTTTGTTGAAAAGGTAATTAATTTGACTGATTTTTAATGGATTTTCTATATTTAAAAATATCACTGTTACATTTTTTAATGATTTATTTGATGTTCTGATTTATTGAATATAGTAAGTCAAGTATTTTCAGATAATATCGACACAACCTTGGAAAATCTATTCATATTTTATTATACTTAAATTTATTTATATTAAATTATACAAATATTTTATAATTACTAAGTCATTGCATGTCATGTTGTTCTCTCATATTGGAATTATTAAAAAATAATCAAGAATATCCTTTAAAATACTATAATTAAGGCTTAAAATTGGCTTTATATTATTGTATCATCATGAGTGCTGTTTTCATCCAATGTCTGACCTTCTATAAAAGATGTCTGGTTGCAGCTGGAAGCCATTTTTTTGCCATTCACTAAACAGTGAATGATTGAATTTAGAATTCTTGCTAGACTGCTTTGTGAGACAAAAGCTTCTGCAAATGTTGCTGTGGGATTTGTATGCAATTTCAGATTAAATTGATGTAGGGAAAAGTCAGCGAGTGATGCAGAGTGAGAAAAAGAAGGGAGGGAATGAGAAAGATCTGTGTGAATTAATGAGCACAAATATGCTTCCATGCCATAATTATTCGTTGGTGAAAAATGTGTATTCTTACTCCCTGACGGCCCGAGCAGCTGAGAGAAAGTAACTGACTTTGTTGTTAAGTTTCTGTGATTGTTCTTTCAGATTCAGCTGAGTTTCCTCTCAGAGGCTTTCGACTGGCTGAACACATTTGTTTATCATCGTGCCGTACAGGTACAGTAAGTGTAAAGCGTTTCTTTACTTTACTACACAGTATTCATCAACAACAACTGAAAGATTTGGGTATTACCATTGCTGAAATGACTTGATATGATTGCATCTTTGATTTATATGAAAAGTACACTCTACAACAAATATCTCTACTAGTACGTTTTCAGTGTGGGGAAGTTACTTTCATGGCTACAAGCTAATTATAAGTTACAGTAGCTAAACAGCCAAGCTATCAAAGGTAGGGTAGGCGATTTCGGAAAGGCTAGTGATAGCAAGCTTTGAAAGCAAGATCCCCACCCTCCCTGTATAATCATTCTGCAAAGCCATGCCTCCCCCAAAACAAACGAACGCGCTCAGGCAGACCAGTACGGTGACTGGGAGGGGACATGTTCGGTTCACTTAGTTTTGTTGTGGCCACAAAATATTAACTTGTGGGAACGTGATAATATGTCGTGGCCACGAGATCATTTTGTCGAGGTAACGACATAATATGTGTCGTGGCCACAAGATGTGAAGTTATGGCCTCGATATCCTATGTTGAGGGAACAACATCCATTTGACATAAGGATATCGTTACCTCAACAAAATGATCTTGTGGCCACGACATATTTTCATGTTCCCACGAGTTAATATGTCGTGGCCACGACAAAACTAAATGAACCGAACATGTACCCTCCCGGTCACTGTAGACTAGAGACTAAGCGGTGACACGATGAGAGACGCCATTGGTGGAGGATTGAATGCAATACTGTCAGATTAACTCATGTCTCATTAACCGGTGAGAAAACATATACTATACAAAGTGCATAATATTACAATAATAGTGCCTGTCATTCTTGCTGGAACACGCTGATGACGTATCATGTCTGCGCAAACAAGGTGTGCAGAGGTATGCAAATACATATTTGACAGGCAGGTAGGACAGCCTATTGTAATGTTCGGACCGAACATTTTGATTGGACGAACATTTTATGGTCCTACGCCTTCCACAGCTTATATAAATATATATAAATAAATTTAAACCACTTAACTTAGTGATTGCAATGGGGATGTGAAGAAACTTTCAACCAGCATAAAAAAAAATGTTTTTGAACCAAATCACCTACCCTGCCTTTAAATAAACTACACTGAAGCTGTGCAATATATTTTTAAACATATACTTGAGTATTGAAAATGCAGCTTTGCCCTCACAGGAATAAATTACATCTTAAAATACATTTTATTTCCAATTGTAATATAATTTCAAAATATTACAGTTTTTACTGTATTTCTGATCAAATCAATCCAGCTTGGGTAAGCACAACAGATGTATTTCAAACACATAAAAAAAACAAAAACTAAAAAAAAATCTTACCAATCGACTGGGCAGTACTGTTTTTTTTTCTTTCTCAAAACCAGCATTTTAAATTAATGAATGAATGAACTTTACTGGAGTGACAGCATTTAACTTTAATTTTACTATAAAACAATTAAGTTTTATAATGAAGTATTAGCATTATGTAATATATTATTTCTTTATTTATTTAGTTAGTTAGTTTTGCTGTCAAAAAAGGCCTAAACCGGCTTGTAGGGACTCAAATTACTGAATAACTTTTTTGAATAGGTTCATTGAAACAAACTGATTCAGAATGAATTTGACTTTTGAACGCTACAAATGCAAGACAATAGTTTAGGAAAGCTTGTTTAAATATTGATTCTTATATGCTTGACTCTTATACGAAATACAGGTTTTGGTTCCTTTTAATGTTTACTGTTGGAAAAAGTAGCTTGTTACTGGAAAAGCTTGTTTTGAAAGCAGCATTTACAGTCATGCCAAAACAGTTAAGTTAGTGGTGTTTTTACTGTTTTGTTTTTACTTTACCTGTTAGATAATTTGGTTAATGTAGGCGGTTTGAAAAGTGCAAAATGTACCTTTAAGTGTGTCTACAAAAGCACAAAACCACCATTTTTTTCAGTCCTGTGTTCTGTCCAGTCTTTTTTTTTTTTGTCAAAATCCAGAAATTTTACACAATGTCCTGCCTTACATGATGTCCAGTGTTTTTTTTTTTTTCTTGTTGTGTTGCAAGTCAGACACTCAAAACTGTGTTCCACACCATCCACCTTCCCACCTTTACAAACAACGCGAGCATGTCCACCCCATCGCCAGCTTAACCTGACACGCGTCTGCGCTGTGTTTTTTTCCCACCTGCTTTTTCTGGTTTGGTTTTGTTTTAATCAGATGGAGGGTCTCTACTGACGATGTCACGTCTGGGCTCACACACGCACGCTCAGAAGGACAGTGGGCTGTCCGGTGTAGCATCATTAGCTCAGCGGAGACGTGGCGGCCCTGACACATGTCGAGCGGCGTGCAGCCAACCCACGGATGAGCACGAGTCGCTCCTGCATAATTTGAAGGTAACGCCGCATTTCTGTGCAGGCATGCTGTCAGTGGTCCACAGAGAACAGGGGACACTGGGGTGGGGGGAGGCAAGAAGAGACGGGAGAGGGGAAGAAATTTATCCAGAGAGCTGTAGTGGTCTTCCTTATTCCTGCTTCTGCTTGTGGAAAAACATACCTGTGCGCTTCTTCTAACACGGCTTGAACATAATTCACTGTCTGACAAGTCAGAGTTTCAAATGTCAACCACGGCTGATTCGTTTCTTTCTTCCTTTTTTATAAACTGACATTGTTTTCATGTATGCTGATTTTTGAAATGCCAGGCCTGAACTCCAAATGAGAAATTCTAAAGTTGGGGTTAGTGGGAACCATGAAAGACTATTATATCATGCTAAAGTTAACCATTAGCATTCCAGTTTATCTCAACAGCACTTGCTCAGTATGTGATTTTAAATCATTCATCATAGGTGCTCAGTTCTGCTGCCAGGTTGTTTTGAGCCAATGTCTGAAAATGAGCTGAAGATGACATCATGACAGCACTGACTGGCTGAAGGCACCACAAAAATATGCATAGTTTCAAGTGCATCACTAGCAAACTATGACATTACAGGCAGTGGACGAAAACATAAATGTCTAATTCAGACAGGTTAAAAGCTATCTGAAAACAAATGTTTAAAAAATTGCAATATGATTTTTTTTTTTTTTTTGGAAGATAGCTCTTATGGATCTGTGGAAAATGTCAGAAAAAAAACAAGAATTGTAATAAATGTACTTTTAGGACTGTCAAAGTTCAAAGTTAAACTGCTCTGGAAAGATGTTTATTGTGAAAAGTGCTTTATAAATACATTTCAATTGAATTTAATCTCTCTTTAGGTTTATATATCTAGAATTACTCTAACAATAATGTGTGGGAAAAAAAGATAAACTTTGTCTTTTCCAGGTATTATTTTAAGAATTGGGTAGGAATATTAATGCCAATTATTTAATTTTGCATAATATCATGCTTATAGAAATAAATTAATAGTGAGTAACTTACATTTTAAACTCAATATTTCTGGTTACTTTTTCTCTGAAAAAAAAAAAAACTGAATTAAATAATTATGACTTTTTTTAATGAATAATTTTAGTAAATGTCTCAGTGACTCGCTCATAAAGACAACCAATTATTTGGTTGTTTAATGAATCAGTGTTTCTGGAGGGAAAAACCTTTAAAATAATTATTCCTGAAGGAACCAATGGTTTGTATGAATCAAGTAAATTTGATGACTCATTCATAAAGACTGTCGCTTGTCACCAGGGCCGTACTTAGCAGACAATTTGTCAGAATACAGGGCTAATTATGAATGGCAGTCTATGGGGACAGATGCTTTTGCTTACAGATGGTAAGGGTAGGTACGGTATCCACCAGAATAGGCTAACATGTCTATACTAACCTACAAAACCTTGACCCCTTGGCAGAAGCGCAGTGAGAATGGAGGCAGAAAAGCAACTACTCCAGTGCCCGATTGGGACCCATCATGAGTGATCCATAATTCTATTACCGACAATCAAACTCAATTGTACTTGAGTCATGTCTTCGCAAGAAACCAGAGTCCTGCTTTTACGAACAGTACATTACCTTTCAAGTTGCATCCATGCACAATCGATCAAAGGTCAAAGATACTATTCCTGTTTTCCAGCTCAGTGCTAATATATGCAGCAGTACTGCTCTGTAGGTATTTCACACGCCTCATCCATCAGTCCATCCATGCATTATGCATATCAGAGGTCATATTGGCGGCTGCCTCCCCTGCAGAGGCGTTAATCCTTATCTTAGCTGTAATAACAAGATTAGGCAGGCTGAGGGGCTTATTGGGGCAGCTGGGGGTCCTGCTCTGACCGCAGTGGGGTTGACAAGGCCGAACCGATGGGGAAATCCTGCATATTGGGCCAACGGAGCTCATTGATTACTTTAACTTACTAAATTGGCCCCGGGTTGTGTTTGACGCAGTGTATGGAGTCCATCTGTTAAACGGTAGTTAGCTTCACAGGGAATGGTCTAATGTCACACCAGTGGTGCTGAGTGGAATTTACTTGGACAAGCTGGGATAGAAGTGATGCTTTAGGCAGCTCACATCAGCTCGGTATGTTCATAAAGGTTTATGATGCCTAAGATAATTCTCCTCCATGGATGTTCAATGTCGCCAGCTATGTTTTTCAGTATCCTATTAATTTGAACTACATTATATGGCCAAAAGTGTATGTGGACATCTGAACACTACACTGTGCGTGCTTGTTGAACATTTCATTTCAAAGTCTCTTTTTGTGGGAATAACAGCTTTCAATCTTCTGGGAAGGTTTTGCACAAAATTTTGGAACATTTGCTGTGAGGACTTTCTCTCATTAAAGCCACAAAGCATCATTTAATATAAACCAAGCGACAAATATTTTAAATAATCAGACTATAACACAAACACATTTCAACCATAGAAAGTAGTTTGCCTGGTTTCAAATTATAAACCGTTTTGGACACTGGTTATCAAAAGCTGTCAGTGGATCATTTGCATAGGTAATGTGATAAACTACATTTACAGTACACCTGTGGTTCCTCTGCTAGGAAACCTGTGAACTTGAGGGTAAAAGCCATTTGAAATGCATATGTCATGTAACTATAAATGTTAGTATTATGTTTCCTTTTCAGTTCTTATAAACTATATTTATAAGTCTGATTCTCGAGGGAAAGAGTCAACCTTTATATGCTTATTTCCTTTAATGACCCACAAACAGAGATGGCAAAAGTACACACATCCTTCACTCAAGTAGAAGTATAGATACTTGTGTTTAAAAATACTCTGGTAAAAGTAGAAGTACTGACTACACTTGTTTACTCAAGTTAAAGTAAAGAAGTATGGGCTCTGACATGTACTTAAGTAAAAAGTACCCATTACTACTACCTGTTTTAGTAGAAGTAATGGCAGACACATCGCGAATGAAATGTTTCTCCAAACATTATATTATATAACAATATTATGGTAGTCCGGCAATTCGATCTAGTAAAGAAATAAATACACGGAGACAAGCTATATTAACTTATCCATTGTTGTTCAGCCATAGTAAATTCCTACTATGTATAGTAAAATCCAAATTCCTGCCACTGGCCCTTGTCAATCATGGCCTTCTAATAATCCCCATCCATTTGATTGGCTCTATCGCTCTCTCCTCTCCACCTGTAGCTGGTGTGTGGTGAGCGCACCGGGTTGTACTGTGGCTGCCGTCGCACCATCCAAGTGGATGCTGCACACTGGTGGTGGTTGAGGAGAGACCCCCCCCCCCCCCCATATGATTGTAAAGCGCTTTGGGTGTACAGCAATACACAATAAAGCGCTATATAAATGCATCATTCATTCATTCATTCATTCATAGTACAGTCGGTAGTCCCGCCCCTCCTCCACTCTGATTGGTTGGCTAACTAGAAAGTGACAGTGACGAGTGCAGCGTTTTATCCAAAGTTGAACATTCTTGAACTCTCGGCGCCGAGAAAAAAACGCCTGAATGCTCAGCGCTCGACACGCTCCTGGCGTTTTAAAAAAACGCGGCACTCCCATTTAGAACAATTGAAAAAATACGCCAACGCTTTGGTGGACACGTGGCCTAAAAGTAAAAAGTAGTCAGAAAAATAAATAGTGAAGTAATGTACAGATACCAGAAAAATCTACTTAAGTACAGTAACGAAGAAATTGTACTTCGTTACTTCCCATCTCTGCCCACAAACAGCTCAACCAATTAGCGAAACAATGACTCTTACAATCCGGTTGTTCCAGTGAATCACAAATGTTCAGTGCAACCAATGAAGTCCAATTCCTGAACAAAAGACTCTTACTAGACGGTTATTTTAAGTAAATCACAAACATTCAGGGCAACCAGCGAGTCCAATTCTGGAACGAAATACTCTTATGAGTCTGTCCTTTTAAGGGAATCACAAACGTTCAGCACAATCAGTGAAGTCTGATTCTCAAGCAAATGACTTATGAGTTCATTCTTTTAAGTGAATCACTAATAATTAGTGCATCTAGTGGAATTACGAGCCAAATCTTTAAGTGAATCACAAACAGCTCAACCAAGTCCGATTCCTGAGTGAAGGACTCATGTGTGCTGGTACTTTAGTGAATTTAAAGCATACACGATGACTAGTCTGATCCCTGAGTTAAATGCACTTATAACCCTTATATTTTTTTGTGAATCACAAACAGTGTGACAAAGTGAGATTCCCAAGCAAAAGAGTCAGTTCTTTCTAATGAATTGCAAACACCTTGATAGCAAATGCCACTTGGGTATATATTTATATATAATGCAAAATGTGACACATTTTTGGTATGTTTATGAACCTTTTTCTTTTCTGGCAAAGTAATCGTCCTTCCTGTCCATAGAGTATCCATGGCAGTGCTTTGAGAATCCTTCTCGGCGTTCCCCATGACTTGAACGGAGCATCGCTCAGCGCCGTGATGGCCCTATTCACACTCAGGTATGCCCGGCCTGTACTTGAGATTCATAAACATTTTCACCGTTAGCCATTTTTATTCCTCAAAAGCACACGTCCCATAACTGTCACAGACAGATGCTTGCTTGGAATGATGTATGAATGCTCGGGATGACATGGCTGGCTGCTTTGAGCGGCAATGTTTAGAGTCTATTAATTTTACAGTGCTGTTTGGAATTATCCATCTGTTTAAAGGTTAACTGCCTTCTTGCTTGTGAAGAGTACATTTCTCACTCACACACTCAAGCTTAACACACGTAAGAACATTACCATCATCACCGCGCACAAGTTTTACCACAGTACACCGTGCACGTCAAGCGGCAAAGCCCATTAAAGTGGTATCGGGCGACGCGACTCTCTCCGCTACTTTAACGGGCCTGCTCGGATGTACACTTCTGTACGAGATGTATTATCAGGCAAACAATCCACTTAATGCCCAAAGTGAAGTGAAGAGGCGTTTTTACAAGTCTGTAGATGAGCCTCGCTTTCATGGGCGCTGTCCGTACTCTGATTTAGCACGCTAGCCGGCCACTTGACTGTCAGTCGGCCAGAGTAATCTCTCCCCGTCAGCTGCCAGCGAGGGTGAAGTTCATCCTTGCAATAACGTTAAATGCACTGGCGCTTCATCCTTCATGAATATGAATGGCTATATAAATAGGAAAGTTGAAGAGCAGATAGATCGGGTGGCTGTCACTTCAAACTTCCTAATCATCTCCGCTAAAAGCATGCCTTGCCAAGCAACGCGAGTCAGTGGACTTGACACGAACCTTGGGTAGGTAGCGCTGTTTTGGTTTGTTTTTTACCATGCAACCTATCAAATGTATCTCCCTCGCGAGATTCTCATGGGACGGGTGTATCAGCTGCAACACGCTATGGCGGCCGATTACAAGACGTTTCTTATCTTTGATAATGCAGTGCGTGGTCTCCTGAGAGTTTGCACCTACTGTGAAGCACATAACGATTCCTAATTCACTGTAACTCAAAATAATAACCGTTGAAGCTTACTGCTTGTAGGAAAATGAGGTGAAATTGATATAAAAAATTATTTAGGCACATCAGCAGAGATAGCTAATATGTCGCCTTTAAAGGAACATTTCACCCAAATATGAAAATTCTGTCATCATTTATTCACCATCATGTCGTTCCAACCTGTATGACACTTTTTTTTTTTTTTTCTGGAACCCAAAAGATGCTATTTTTTAAAATCCATTTTTTTCTGAAGTAAAAAAAATTAAAAAAATAAAAAATATATATACAGTATATATATATTATTAAATATATATAATTGAGACTATATGTAATTGAGACTTTTTATCCCACAATTCTGGCCTTTTTTTAGAAGATATATAGATATAAACTTTTTGAGAATAAAGTCAGAATTATAACAAAATGTTTCAATTACTAGTTATAATTGGTGAGTTAAACTCAAATCAGATTCATAAACAGATCATTGACTATGTTTACATGTGCACCAATAATGTGGTTATTTCCACAGGATTCAAATCGGCATATGCCACATATATTGCTACAAATATTGATCAAAGTATTTTGTTTACATGAAGTTTATTTGCAATAATACCTACTGTAAATCTCATTATCGCATTATAAGGGTGTATGTGAACTTGATCAAATGATTCATTAAAAACTTGTTTGAGAGCCAATGTGAACATCAAGATTTTCAGTATATGATGAATTTCATCTCACAAATCTGTTGAATGGCTTTAGAAGACTTGGAATATAGTGCATGAGTCATATTGATAGCTCTTTTGTCACTTCTATCTGGTTGTTAAGTCTGACGCATGCGTCACAGTATCCAGGTCCAAGAGCAAACAAATTCTCAAAAGCAAGCAATAAATAGTGATTATTTTTTTTATGAATTGTTAAAATATGTGATGCCGTGATTCCAGACATTTAAGTGTATACAGTGTGGTTTCAAAAGCTTAGCTATAAATGAATAGTCCTTATAAAAGGTTGTTGAGATCATATTCTCACTTGAAATGGAGCAGAAACTTGGACTCAGAAACAGTATTCGATATGTAATGACTTAACAAGTGGATGGTGCTTTTGTATCCATTTTGAAGCTTTTTAAAACCTTCGGTCCCCTTTCAGTGAAAACAGCGACCAGTACAATTCTTCAAAATCCTTCTTTCTGTGTTTTCCAGAAAGTCATAGAGGTTTGGAGGGTGAGTAAATGATGACAGTACATTCATTTTTGGGTGATCTACTCCTTTAAGGCTTCTTTCATTCCACCTCTTTGTGGTCTGCTACTGTTTCTATTGACACCCTTTGAAAAACAACAACCACAAGGCAAGTTGTCAATCATGCTCTCTCGTCGCTCTCTGGAGTTGAAGAGGGAGATCTAGCTCTATCTGAAAGCTATCTCAGACACTATGGTCTCTACTCCGGGGCTGACACGTCCCCATGCTGTTCCCTGTCACCTCACACACGTACACACACACCAACCAGAACACGTGACACCGAGTGCGACTTCTTCCACACACACACTGAGTTAATTCCCACCTGCGTATGTTTCTTCTTCCACATTCGGCTGGTGTTAACCAAACCCATGGATGGCGGAAAAAGCAGAGAGGGAGATGACAAAATAAAAAAGAAAGGGAAAATTGAGCTTCAGCACATGCCAAAGCCAGGGCTGCCAGTCACTGACATGTATTTTGACAATCATAGGCTGTCATCACTCTGTGATCAGAACTGCCAGTGGTGAGACAGTTGGGAGACGAGCCGAGGACTGGCAATCCTCACCTTCCTCCCCATACAGCACTGCCGGGAGAGTCACTTTTGTTATTTATACACACACACACACCACTGTGTTGGAAGGCAGCAAATCAAACATGTCAGAAGAGCCATGTGCCACCCAGAGTGAGTGTTACAGACATACTGAGGCGCAGGGAGTTTAGAAGAGTGTTTTGCATTTACATTTACATTTATGCATTTAGCAGACGCTTTTACCCAAAGCGACTTACATTGCATTCAAGTTACAGTTTTACATTTGATTAGCTCTTGCTTTCCCTGGGAATCGAACCCATGATCTTGGCGTTGCTAGCGCCTTGCTCTACCATTTGAGCTACAGGAAAGCAACTGTTGTCCTTACAAATGTCTTGTGCAGAAATCTGTCCGTCAATGTATTTCTGAACCGTATGCTAAGTGTTTGCTTCTGTCTGAGCAGTTTTCTTTATTTGTTTGTTTTTAAAAATGTGTCGAGTGGTCTGATGGGGCCATTGTCTGAAATTTTGCCCCTCAAAGAACTGTAGGATTTCTGTAGCTCCGACAGTAGAGTGTGGCACCAGCAACTCCAAGGTCATGCGTTTGATTTCCAGGAAATACATCAACTAATAAAAATGTGTGTGGTGCAAGTTCCTTTGGATAAATGCATCTGCCAAATGCATAAAAATGTAAACGGCAAAACAAATAAATTCCTAAAAACTCTGAATAAATGAGTTTGGTACATGAAATTTACATGGTATTAAATGATTGTTTATTTTGCATGGTATTTAAGTATCTTATCTTTCTGTTAGTGTATGAAGGAAATAAGTTCCATAAATGATCCAAATAATGCCTTTTTTCCACATATGCCTTGTTCTTTCCTGAAAATCTTGATGGAACTCTTAACTGATGATATTCACAGCATTAAACGAATTGGCACAATCTGATTGGTTCATGTTGCATATGCAGCCAATGAGCTTTTGCTGCTTTACATTTAAATGGCTGGTTAGCATCCACTTGAGCATTTTGCAGCGTGCTTTCAGAGTTCCTCTGAAACCCTCCACCTTCCCCAGCTCCACCTGTATAGATCTGCTATGGGTTATTTTATATGCTATTTGTGCAGCAGCATTATGTCTTAAATACTCACAGCACCGTATCGCCGTATGCATTGGCAGTAGCAGCAATAATTTACAACTACAGCAATAAACAACAGCAGCAGCGTAGCCAAAATCAAATTTGTGGTTTAGCCAATTAGATTTTGTGGTGGGATTATATAAAATAACTATTTTATTAATATTTTTATATAAAATTTAAAGGTTTGGGGTCGGTAAGATTTTTTAAAAAAATGTTTAATGTTTGCTTTGGTTAACCAAACTGGCATTTATTCAAAAGAGCAACATTTATATAATAAAATATAATATTTTTGCAGACAAAAAAAAACACTGCAGTCATTAAAGATTTGCTTGGTTTTGTCTGTATTTGGTGTGGTTCATTAGACATGAAGTTATGTGCCTCAGAAACCTGTCTGAAGCCTGTTTTCCTTAAGACATTGTGTTGTGTTGTTTTGTTTTGTTTTGTTTTTTTTATTGCTGGGCAAGGTTGCAACATTTGGTTACAAGTGCATCAGTTGTCCGAACTCTCTGTAATCATAATTGTCTTAAGCATAGCAAAGATAATAGAACGCAGAACAGGTGATGATCACATGACCTCCTGCTCAGTGGTGTTCTGATCTGTCCATAAATCACTCAGTGCATTCAAAGCTTCATTCAAACATCCAGATTTACAATCCAAATTTACCACAGCTGGGTGTACCAGGAGATTAGTAAAATCAGAAAGTGATGTCTTATGACAGAGCCGTGGACCATATATCATGAGTTACAAAAGCTATTCTGTTACACTGTTGATGCTTTAGTATTACGCAAGT
The DNA here is from genome assembly GCA_023376895.1 of Aspiorhynchus laticeps. NCBI lineage: Eukaryota > Metazoa > Chordata > Actinopteri > Cypriniformes > Cyprinidae > Aspiorhynchus > Aspiorhynchus laticeps. Next base: position 9,119 of record JALXFT010002861.1, on the reverse strand, counting down.
TTATATTGTTGGTAATTAGCATTAGCCAAAACAATTTGACAATGAGTTTGTGTCATGAATGTTAACCGAGGTGGGAGAAGATTCCTGTGTTGTTAACCCCAGCAGTGACGGGGTTAATTTGAACAGTCTGCCCATGAAGCTGCAGGGCAGGGGAGCAGCTTTTTGATCTGTGTGATGGACAGACATTCAACAGCACCAGGGCACAGCATGTAACGAGAGAGAGAGAGAGAAAGATAGAGGGGAAAGACGTACAGCATGGCATCTTGTCCATCTTCTGATGTTCCAGCGCTCTGTCTGCCGTGTTTTGTGAGATTGTCGGCATGTGATTTTTTTTCTCTGGAGAGCAGGTGGAAAGGAAGGGGGGGATGCCGCACCAGCCCGTTCTGTGCAGCCATGTGAACAGAGCCCTATCCCAAAATGAGCCTAAAGTGGTCATTACATTACAGAGAGAGCGGCAGTAAAGCAGTGGGAATAAAACAAGGGAAATCTAATGTAGTGCTGCACACACTAGAGGTTTGCTAAGAGGTCTCTTCATTTTTTAAATAGTTTTCAGGGCCAAATTTGAATCGTTTGCTTGTAGACGCACAACTCGCAGTTCTCTAAGAAAATAATTTCAGGGGTTATTAGAGTATGCAATGAGAATATTGCCCTTAAAAATTGCTTTTGTTAATCAAAAGGTGTGTCCCAATGCCTATAAAACGGCATAGATGCAAAAAGAGTGAGTAGTGTGTTCATACTAAAGAGAACATGAAGAAGTGCACTACAAATACACAGACGATGCACTTATTTAACCGAAAAAAGGACACTTTGACCACTCAACATTAGCAGCTTTCCTTACATAGCAGAAGGGGAGAGGCTATTAGACATGCTGGATGTCAAAATAACCTTCTGCAATTCATACACTGGAGGGTTGAGTGCATATACTACAAGAATAGTAAAAGTGCATAGTGTATAGTTTGTCATGTGAGACAAAACTGCTAGTTAATCAAACTTAACCTTACAAAATTCTAGAATAATTCTGAACGCAATTTACACACGATCTTAGTCTGAAATTGTGTAATTGCCCCATTCTCAATGAATAATGTGAAATGCGTTCTTTATAGTCTTTCAGCATGTTTTTGTCATTTTGTTGAAATTAATGATTATAAATTCTTTAGGTATGGAAGTGTGTATGAGGAACTTGAGATGTTAAACTTAAAAATTACTGTTTGTCTTACAGTTTTCTGCCTTTTTTTATAGAAAAGTTTAGAGAAACTGAATATCAGGTGAGAGAGATGTGGGAAGGAGACTGGAACTTGACCTGCAGTAGGCCAGAATCGAACCCAGGCCCCCATGAGCCAGCAGCGTATATACATGTCGTGGGCAAGCGTGCTACTTTTCTGTAACACTCTCTGACAGCAAGTTTTAAGAGGTCAGTCTTTGATATTTACATCCTATATTGCTCACATATCTTTTATATGTATTGAATGAATTAGCAGAGTTCTTAAAGCAATAGTTTTGTTTTAATTAATATTCTGTTATCGTATACTTGACATCATGTCATTCACACATGTATGACTTCTTTCTTCTGTGGAACTCAAAAGATGATGTTATTTGGGCTGCGCTGGCTTTTATTATATGGACAAAAACTTATCTTTTGTGTTCTGCTGAAGAAAAGGACATTTCATTGTCATTTTTGTGTGAACTATCACTTTAATGGATGTAACCAGGACACAAAGTGTGACAGCTGCATTTAAAGATGATACTATATTGATTTATCAAGATTTTATGGTCGAAGGCACGTTTGTACCTTTTTTAACCCTTAATAGTTCATAGTAACTTAACAGTACCTATTTTATTACTACTCTAAGGTGAATGTGCAACTTTTAGTGGTTTTGAGGTACAAATTGTCCTTTTAAGGGTACTACCCCAGCGACAAGCTATTGTACCAAGCTGTTTTTTCCCCTGACACTGTAACAGTAACTGCAGTATGTAGCATTTTGCCCAAAGCTACAGTAACAACCCATTGCGCTTGGAATATATGTAATTTAAATTAACTGCAAATGTCAGTAATATTATGGAGTAATATTATTCAAAGCTGTCTTTTCACATCTGGCTTACTGGGCAGTTCGAAACAGATGTTTGAGTATCTTCCGTTTGATTCCCTTTTGTTTTGGTTAATAATCAGAATCATCTGTTTGTAAACAGTGTGACCTGTATGGCCTTGATTAGTGTTGGAGAAGCAGGAATCTTGATCCCAGGTCAGATGTATTAAGCTGTGAATGAGTGGAGTGTTTCTAATTACCGTAGGTGTGATTTAATGCATTTAGTCTGCGTGATATTGTGTGTCAACAGCATTACTCAGTGAAGGTATAGACAATGTTTAGTCACTCCGTCTGACAATAACGAGGGATTTTAATTAACAGCCTGTCTTATTATCCTCTCACATTGAGCAACATATCATCAGAAATGGAAAGAAACACAGCTGACTTCAAGGGCTGTCTCAATTTGTACACGGTAATTAAAATAAAATTACAATTTAATTTGACTGTTTAATTGCTCGTTTAGAACAAACCTCGCAGAAATGCAAGCAGGTACGTACAATGGCGTGTAAACACAAATATAGGCACGGTACCTGTTTTGCATGAGCATATGCCTGCAGACACACACACACACACACACGAGACTGACTCACATTCCGCTACATGCCGTCTGCTTTTCAACTTTGATGCAACTTAAGAAGAAATCACCTCCCACTTCTTTCTCTTGCCACCTTATATAGGTGGTGTGAACGCTTTTTAATGCAATAAGAGAATATGAAAAAAAAAGTCTGTCAGTAGTCGATGCTGGGATGTGTGCTTGTCACTGCGTGTTTATCAAAAACAAGTGCCTATCTCGTCTCAATGTCTAATTAAAGGGATAGATTCTCACAACAATAAATGAATATGCAGATGAGTCTTGCGTCTGGTGCTAATTTCATGAAGCGACGATAACGAGGCTGAGTTAATCTCCTCTCTTTTAACCCTGATTTAGTTGATCCACCATAACAAACAAACAGGAATAATAATCCTATTATTGTCTTAATAGCACATTTTGTTCTGAGAAGTCTTTCTGAAGACGGAGCTTTGAGGTAATGCTGCCTCTATTGAAACAAACAAAACTAAAAAAAACAATTTTCATTCATGCTTTGTCTCTCGCTTTTTGCTCCCTACGATATCTTTACGTCTCCTGTTGGTTTATATATTTATTTATTCCTATCCTCTTCTCGTCTCAGCCCTCTTTTTTTACTGTCTGCCATTTTTTTTTTTCTCTGCTGGTCGAATAATTATAATGAACAATACGAGCCCAGGTTGGAATTAACAATAAGGAGCTTATAGTCTTCCAGTGTCACATGCATTTACCACTTGCCATTCAACATTACAGTTGTATAGGTTTTACCTGGATGTTTGTTTCAGTGAATCATTCACAGACAACTTTAAGCTCTCTGGATATGCAGTAGTGGTGTTTGTCCTTTGTCTGGGTTGTTTTGGTCTGTTTTATGCCCGTGACAATTTTCAAAGTCAGCATTAAATTAAATTGATGTTTACTTTAATATGCATTCTTGGTTGGCTGTGAATGATGAAAGTGAAGAAAAATATATGTTTGTCATCTTTGATCAAACTGTAATTATTTTCCTGTAATAAACTGGCACAATGATATCCACGTTTATCAAACTGTAATAATGATATCAAACTGTAATAATGAATTAGTTTGTTTTTTACCCATTATCTGATGTTCATAAAAATATATATGATTGAAATGTAAAATGTAATAATAATATATATTATTATTTATTTTTTCTCACAAAAAAAATATATATATATATTTTTTTACCCATATTACTGTTGTACATATAAAATATTATAATTAAAATATTATAATAAATATCTAAAATATATTTAAAACTACACTTGGCTCCAGAATCGCAGGGGGCACATACCCCCTCAGTTTGAATGGGCAAGGTGCTACTGGGCGACTGCAAGGACTGACGAGTGCCAGTGTGACAGCGTTGCAGGTGTGAGAGAGGGTTGGCATTTTGAAGGGCACAGTGGGTGAGGCGGGAGAGCAGCCAGGACTCGCAGAGAAAGGCAAAGTGGCACACAGTGCAAGGCTGGGTGGACAGAACAGCACTTCCTTTGCGAGCGACAAGGGTAGGGACGCTGGCACACAGATAGTACAGGGTATTTATAGAATGCAGGGAAGATGGTGCCATAGCAGACGCTGCTAACTAACATATGGACTGATCTGTTATAGATCAGGGGGGAAAAAAACTTTGAGTGTTTTAGCTTCCTAATAAGCAGCAGATTTAAGAAGATGATTGGGCTTGTGTGATCTAAACAAAGCTCTGCAGTATAACTTTGCATTGTTTTCTTGCTGTACCATTGAGGTAATGCATTCTGCTCCTGTTGTGTACAAACCAAGCAATAAAAATTTGCATTCATTCCTAATTTGTGTTGATCAATTCATCAAATGAAACAACATCATCTTAGTCTTTTATTTACAAAAACACTGAAATATTTGCATTTGAATGTCAAACTAAATTTTTAAATATTCTCCCCATTCATTGTTCAACCAACAGGTGGTCCCTTCCCTGTGGAAGTTTGTTACTGCCTCAAAGTCAAAAATAAATGATCAAATAGATAATTGTAATAAAAAATCATTTTGAAATGAATTTTAATATAAGAAATAATAAGATGTGATTGTGAAATATCGTCGCATTGACAATCAGTGTTATTTTAGTTATACTATTATAGTTTTTATTAATATTTTGAATTAGCTTTTATTTTTGTATTTTCAGTTTTCATTTTAGTTTTAGTAGGCTAATTTAGTTATTTGCTTTGGGCATTTTATTAGCGTTTGTTTATATAGCTTTATTTTTATTTTAGTTTGAGTAGGGCCTAATTTTACTACTTACAACTTAAAATGACCTATTTCAGTTAGTTGCCAAATCAGCATTTCTAATTTCCATTCCAGTTTTTCCTTTATATTTTATTTTATTTCATCTGTATTTCATTAGTTTTAGTTAATTATAACAACGCTGATGACAGGATATAAAGTTCAAATGGGAAACAAATTAACATTGAGATTAAAAAGTTACATTTGGGAGTTGCAGTTATGAGGAAGGAAGTCACAGTACTATTACCTTCTTATTTCTCTTAATCTGAAGCAAAAATGTTCTTCCTTTCATCCCAAACTTAGATATAAGAAAGTATTTTAACACTGAAAAGTTTTACACAAGAGTTTTAACACTGAAACAAACTACACAGTCAATCAGTAGTGAATGTGAATGATCAGAATGTGCTGTCAGTTTGAGCGTCTGTAAGTGGGTCAGAGGGTGGGTCTGTGTATCACAATCGGGGGACATGGGTGGGGTTTGGGGGGATGATGAGGGTAACTCAGGCCTAAAGGCAAATCTCATATCAACATCCACAGTAATAACATCTCCTAATTACCATAATAGCCCAGCTTATCTGATGCGTTTAATTATGTGGGCATGTCTGCTATCCATTTCAAGAGGATGTGTGGCACGCATGCTATCCGGCTCCGTCTGACTTTAGTGCTAAAACATACTGCAATCGAAACCCACGACACATCCCCCACTTTACCGTAGTCCAAAGGCATTTATATAAAATGTACATCAGTTATGACAGCCTGGACCAACACATGGCACTGAGAATGAAGTGGATGTTGAATTGCATTGAGGCTTTTCCATACGCAGCATGGGTGTACAATAATAGCCCGGCCTACAGGCGAGGAAATATAGCATATGACTTGTCTCTTGATTCCTGAGGGCTACATTAGCTGTTATCAATCTCTTTTGAAAGCCTTTATTTGCAGATATCCTTAAGCCATGTGCAATGATTTACATGGCGTAGCAGCACAGGAGATTGTTCCTGAATGATAGCCTGTGGTAGGTCTTCCAGTCGTCCTCAGGACATGACCATCGACATATTAAAATGGAAATCGTTCTTTTTTTTTTCTCGAAGCATTGATGTCAAACATGTCCTAGTCTCTTCTCGTTTTCAGCCCTCCGTCTCGCGTAGGTCATTCTCATTTTGTGTCTTTATAAACTGCGTATATCTAACATGTCTCGCAAAGACAGTGCGCTTCTCGTTCTTCAGTCAGCTCTTGGAAACGCCTAAATGCTCGTTCTCTTTCTTCTTTCTAAATCTTTAATATCACCCTTTAATCTTCTTCATTAACAAATGTCTCTTAATTGTCAGAGTTGCTTCTCAGACATCAGATTTAGCGTAAGCCGATTGCAATAGCGGATGTTGTTGGACTAATTTGCTAGCATATTGAGAGTTGATGATCAGAGTAGGACAGGGCCCCTGGCTGGACATGGGATTGAAACTCTTTGATATGAGCAGCACCCTGCTGACAGGAATGTGGAAAAGCCATATGGACAGAGACCAGCAGAGTCCTTGGACAAACTGCAAAAACCCCACACTGACCGGGACAGGCTAGGAAGGGGAAGAACTACTTATTCCCTCAGAGCTCATATGTTTTTGCACGACCTGCCCTGCGGGGTTTTGAACACACAGATTTAATGAATGTTGCAATAATGTGCGTTTGTAAAACTACTCGAGAGTAAGTCTGGAATAAGAGGGGGAGACGAGAGCAAACATGTGTTCACTTAAAGACTAGAAATTTCCATTCATCTGTGCAACAGTTTATGTTGCCAAGCCAATTAGCTAATGTTCAACCAGACAAATTTTGCTCTACAAAAATTACCATCATGGATTATTTATGGCCAAATGGTGAAATGATCTTACAAATTTTCTCTAAGGAGAATGGAGAAAACATTCTATAAAACAACTAAAATGTGACTGTATTTTATATGAATCTTGTGGAGAGGACATTGGTCCTTTTTGACTGTTTTAGATGCTATATAATGTCTGTAAGGAAAAGAAAAGGTTGGTGTGGATTTATGTTATTTGTAATACATATATAATTACTTGTTTGGACAAGTAATTGTCTTCTTCGTAGAATCATTAATTTCTGATTCATTAAGGAACAAAACGTGTCATCAAATCATTCACACAAGCAATTTATTCAAAAATGCAGATTTATTCAGTTATGTAACAACTGACTTTGTCTTTCTAAGTAAGTCTTTGAATCATTAAAATACTGATTCATTAAAAAACGCTGAATTATGCAGTAACAAAAAAAGACTGTTTTTATGAGTAAGTCAATGAATCATTCACTCAGGGGATTCATTCAAAACAGTGATTCAAATCAAATTCAGCAACTGTTTGTTGCACAGAAATGCACAGCGGTTCTACTACTGCTTTTTGCTCTGGCAACATAAATACTTAAACAATTAGCATCATTGTGTGTAAAATGTAAGATTTATTTCACTTTCTCTATATCTTACTAAATAATTTTCATTTGTATACTCCAAATTTACATTAGTGTGTGTGTGTGCGTGTATATATATATATATATATGTATATATATATATATATATATATATATATATATATGTATATATATATATATATATATATATATATATATACAGCGGGGAAAATAAGTATTTGACACATCAGCATTTTTATCAGTAATGGGATTTCTACGTGGGCTATTGACACAAAATTTCCACCAGATGTAGCCATCAAGCCAAATATTGAATTCATACAAAGAAATCAGAACATTTAAGTATACAAGTTGAGTCATAATAAATAAAGTAAAATGACACAGGGAATAAGAATTGAACACATGAAGATAACAAGGTGCAAAATGGCATAGAAAGCAAGGAGATCACCTGAAATCTGTCAGTATTGAGAGAGAACCCCTGCCCCCTATCAGTACTAATTGATATCAGCTGCTTTAGTCCTAATTGATGGCCTATAAAGGCTTCTCATTACCTAGGAGGCACACAGGAAAGACTTCATGATGGGTAAAAGCAAAGAACTCTCTGTAGATCTTCGTAATCTTATCGTTGAAAAGCATTTTGATGGGAATGGTTATAGGCGCATTTCCAGAATGCTGAATGTTCCTGTGAGCACTGTGGGGGCCATTATCCGGAAATGGAAAGAGCATCAGTTCACCATAAACCGGCCACGATCAGGTGCTCCACGTAAGATCCCTGTCCGAGGAGTCCAAAGAATAATCAGGAGAGTTCTCCAAGAGCCAAGAACCACTCGGGCAGAACTTCAGGAAGACCTTGCATCAGCAGGTACTGTTGTTTCAAAGAAAACTATAAGCAATGCACTGAACCGCCATGGCATCCATGCACGCTCACCACGCAAGACTCCATTGCTGAACAAAAAGCATGTTGAGGCTCGGTTAAAGTTTGCGAAAGAGCATTTGGAGAAGCCTGTGGATTATTGGGAGACTATAGTATGGTCAGATGAAAGCAAAATTGAACTTTTTGGCAGTCATTCTACACACCATGTTTGGAGAAGAAATGGCACTGCCCACCACCCCAAGAACACCATACCAACAGTTAAGTTTGGGGGTGGAAGCATCATGGTTTGGGGCTGCTTTTCAGCAAGGGGTACTGGCAGACTTCATATTATTGAAGGCAGGATGAATGGAGAAATGTACCGGGACATTCTGGATAAAAATCTACTGCCATCTACCAGAAAGCTGAAAATGAAAAGAGGGTGGACATTTCAGCAAGACAATGATCCCAAACACAAGGCCAAGGACACAATGAAGTGGTTTCAAAGAAAGAAAATCAAGCTGCTTGAATGGCCCAGTCAATCACCTGACCTAAATCCCATAGAAAATCTATGGAGAGAACTGAAGAACAAAGTTCATAAAAGAGGCCCAAGGAACCTTCAAGATTTAAAGACCATTTGTGTGGAAGAATGGGCCAGAATCACTCCTGAGCAATGCAGACGACTGGTCTCTCCATACAAGAGGCGTCTAGAAGCTGTAATCACCAACAAAGGCTTTTCTACAAAGTATTAAATAAAGTGTTCAATACTTATTCCCTGTGTCATTTTACTTTATTTATTATGACTCAACTTGTATACTTAAATGTTCTGATTTCTTTGTATGAATTCAATATTTGGCTTGATGGCTACATCTGGTGGAAATTTTGTGTCAATAGCCCACTTAGAAATCCCCTTACTGATAAAAATGCTGAT